>LGSN01000524.1:0-26262 GCA_001314375.1 Phytophthora podocarpi | reverse complement strand
GGGACCGAGTTTTCTGGGCTGCACTATACACCCTGGACGATAAAGGCGTTCACCTGCCTCGTCACAGCTGGTGCGCGTACCCGGATTTGGTTGCCTAGGGCTTTGACCGATATTGTATATTCTGAGAGCTGCTAACCTACTAATCTTGGGGTTATGGCTGGACGTGAGAGCACACGCGAAGGGGGACGCGGTCGTCGAGGGCGCAGTCAAGCGCTACGCCAATCGCGTCGGGTTCAAAGGATGCCGCCTGAAGAGCAGAAACCTTTAGAAGAAGTGGAGAAGGAAGCTCGGCAGGCGAACGCTCCGAAGCGAAAAGCGTCTCGCGAAGAGAAGGAGTCGATGGAGAGTCAAGATCAACCGATCTCGGAACTTGTAGTTCAGGATGCGTACCAAGCTTCCCTGGATGAAGACGCTGCGATTGGTTCGAGTAAGATATCTCCAAGCGACCCCAGAAGGAACTCCAGCTCGGATTCGAACGAGGAGGTTGTGGGTGTGTCCACGCTACCCAGGAGCGTGAGGGAGGCGCCGTCAAGGTAGAGTCCTCGGCTAAGGATGGAACTTCGGAACCATCCCGGCCGAGTCAAGATGTGATAACCCTGGGTGAAGATTCGGAAGACGCGGAGGAACGCCCGTCGAATGAGGGGACTCCGAAGGAGGCGCCCACGATCAAGGAAGATGGCCCATTGTAGATGGTAAAGGAGGAAGCGGTGCCGGAGGTCTCGGCTGAGTCCTTGCGCTCGGAAGCAGGTCCGTCATTGGACCAACAAGTCAGACGACTTCTCTCGAGATCCCACCTTCACAGGCACCCCGAATGGAGTTCGACCTGACATCGAGCATGGAGGTCGAAGAGAAGGGTGAATGGATGAGTGTGGTCCAAGCGAAGGCGTGTATGGCTGATCAAGTCCGCCGTTGGGAACGAGTACTTTTCGTATTTGTGGCTTCCCCGACGAGTGGTCGCACCCCACTCCGAATTTTCAGCCGTAGTGGTCAGCGATGAAAGTGACGTCTGAGTATCTCGCGTCCCGAATGTCACTGGCTAGCCCGAATGAAGCATGGATCTCCGAATGGGACCTCGTGAGGTTGGGCCCTAATACAGCTCAAGATGTCGCAGCGATCGTGGCGCCCCCGAGCTCGTTGTCTCATCGTGAATGTGCGGCACTGCTCCAGACGTTGTTTTTCGAGGCAGGGTTCAGGTTTCGAAATCTGATCCCCGAATGGCCTCAACTGCGGACATCCCAAGTGGACCCAAGTTTGGTACGCAGAGTGGCTGAAGATCTCCAACATCTCCTGGCAGCGAAACCCCTGGAGTGGCGCACTTTCACCTCGGGAGCGTTATCCAGAATCGTGCCGGCTCCGGATGCACAGACGCTAGCAATCGCCGCTGAAGAATCTACTTCGGAAGACTTGAAGGCGGAAGACCGGGACGGAGATTTATTGATGTCGGACTACGAGGCTGGAATGTTTGGACGAGAATACGTTTTGCGGTTGAGGGTGGCTAGGATTCAGACGATTCGCAGTCCTGTGAGTTCGTCACTCAGTGAACCTGAATTGAAGCGGCCCCATACACCTCCACCGTCGATCCCGTCCATGAGTTAGCACTTGTCGCTACGATCATCCACTCCGGCGAGCCAAGATGCCTCGTTTCTGAGTGACGAGGTGTCCCTTGTTCTAACTATGTCGTCAAGGAGAAGCTCGAGTTTGTTTGGAACAACTGCTGGTGGATCCGATGAGTCGATCCGCAGTAAGACATCAGGATCAAGGACGTCTGGGAGGAATTCGTCGTCTTCGTCTTCGATGTGGTCTCTCGGAGGAGCAGCGTCGGCACACATGCCGTATACCGGCCCAACCGGAATGGTGTTGACAGCCCGAGGCGGAGGTGCGTTAATTCAGGATGACGGAAGTATCGGCGTCCAAATCACGGAGACTTTACTCCCGGTGTCACTAGTGTTAGTCGACCAAGCCGATGTCGTTATGTCGGAGTCAGGTCATAAGCACTCGGCGTGGTCACCGGTCGAGGACATCTCATAGCCGCACTCAATCCAGAAGGTCGGGACGAAGCGAGCGGCCAAGCGAAATACGTTCGGGTAAAGAAGATCGACAGAGTTCCAGACACCATGGTCATTCTCCCAGACAATCGTCCAAACAGAAGCGGTCCCCGGGTCAATCGATCAAGTCGGAGCGAACAGGTTTCTTCGGAAGGTCGAGCCGATCCGGGATGTCTGGCGCTTCACAGGTTGCCTTGAATACGACGAGGTCAACGCAGGAGGCGTTTTCCCGAATGGAGTTAAAGCAAAATGCCGCCGACGCTCGTCAGGCCATGCAGGACGAGAATATGCGGCAGTCTTTCCAGGCGATCCAGACATTGGCTGCTCAAACTGCTTTGCAGGAAGATCGTATCGTACGAGGTCTGAAAGCTCGTGCGAGCCCGAATGTAACCACTACGGTGCCCCCTGTTCAGACTCCCGTTGTTCAGCGACACATGTCGCCAGAAGCTATTGAGGCTGCGCGAGCAGAAGCTGCAAGGCAAGCACGGATTGACACCCAGAAGGAGTTCGAGCAGCGCTGGCAACAGCTTCAAGCTGGCGCTGACGAGGAGAAGGCGAGTTGAATCTCCGATTTACAGGAGAGCCTGAATGCACAAAGGGAAGCTTTTCAGCAGAAGATTCAGACCCGGGAAGAAGCTCGCAGTCGCGACCAAACAAACATCCGGAATCTACGGTACGTTCGAGGAACTCACTCGCATAACATTCCTGCAACATCACCCCAGGTTCAAGTCACTCAAGCAACATCCGGACCTGATTTGGCAATTCAACCCAGATCAGACCCCGATCATGCAACCTTGCGTCCAGAACCCAGTGTCGTAATCATGGGAAAGGCGGGCGAGAGGCAGAACAGGCCAGTTGCTTGGACAGTCAGTGATCTTCCTGCAGCCCAGCTTCAAGTGACCCTCCAAGGTTTGACTGGTGCTAAATATGTGAAGGAAGCGACAGTCGTTAAAGTAGAGCCATCATCCAGGACACCCGAGGTGAGTGTACCCCGAGCATCTTCTCGGAAGCCAACATCGAGGTCGAGTGATCCGTCGAAGGCTGATGAAGGAAGCGGCCCGTAGAGGCTCTCACAAGAAGCATTCGCGCAGACACGGAAACCGCTCAGACTCTGGTTTCGATCTGGAGTCTAGTGATGGCAGCTCGAGTAGCGGGGACTTTGACAGCTCGTCCGGCGACGTCCCGACGAATCTGGCAGCAGCCACTACCACGCAAGGAGGCATCACAGTGATGACCTTCAGGCCGTATGTGAACTCCAGCACGCTGAAAGACTTCAATGAGAAAGCCCTCCCCGCTGCACGCCGTCGTTGGTGGGAACGTTTCCTGAACATGGCCGTTCAGTGTGGCTGGACCAACCAGATGAAGGTATACGAGCTCAAGATCAAGATGTCGCCGGCAGTGCGCAACTGGCGCGGGCAACTTGCTAGGGATGTCCGCAGGGACTGGGCTCGATTATCCAAGTCGTTCAAACGTGAATACTGCAAGTCAAAAGTCTCTGACTCTGAGCGATACTATACAATGGCTCAGTATAAAGAGAGACGGCTCTGGCTTTCCTGTACCGCCTGAATTTAGCCGCGGAGCAGGCCGAGGTGGATTTCAGGAGGTCTGATCGGAAGCGGGAGCAGCGCATCAAGCGTTTCATCAAGAAGCTTGCCGATGAGCAGCTCAAATCGACCCTACAAAGTCAACGTTTCCGTAAGGTGTCGGATCTGGAGTACGTCCTTAAGCAACAAGAGGAAGTGCGGCAGAGCGATGGCTACTCAACTCGGGCGCCCCAGGCGCGTGATTTCAGGGCTGATAATGTCATTCGAGATCGTTTTAAGCCGAAGCGTCATGAGTGTGCGCTGGTCGCTCAAGGCAGTGAAGATTCAGATTCTGAAGAGCGAGTGCGTCCTGGAGATACGGCCGATCACGTACCAATTTCCTCGATGACAGCGATTCAGGGTGACCAAGAGGGGAGCACCCCGAATGTATTCCAAGATCCCCTCATGATGACCAAGGAAGAACTTATGCACGAAGTGTACCGAATGATGGAGAATGTGGGCTGGCAGCCCAGACGCCCGGCCCTGAACGGAGGACCACAGGCGCCTAGGCAGCCTCCACAGCCCCATTACCCGTCTTACCCGCCCCGCAACAACCCGGATCGGAACGAATTCTGCGAAGACTGTGGGAAATGGGGACAGCGGCCCGAGAATTGTTGGGCAAACCTGATCTGTGGCCGTTGCCACCGCCGCGGACACCCGATCCAACGATGCGAGGTGAAGCCTTGCAAGAAATGTGAGCAGTATCATGAAGGACGATGCGAGGATTGGTAAGTGTTCCAAGAGATCAAGAAACTGGTTCGCCAAGGAGGCCTGACTGGCCTGCCTAGCCACGTCCGGGAGTCCATCCTGGATGGTGAGGCCAATTCTGAGGGTGCATAGTTAAACCACTAAGCCCGCCGAATGAGGATTCGGTACGCGTCGGGCAGAGAAAACCCTCAGAATTGTGTGTCTTAGTGTATGTCAGCCCCGAATTGAGGACCAAGAACCGAGATAATCAACAATGCATGACTTCCCTGATTCACGAAAACCTTGGGACACCCGAGGGTGGTGACTTGCAGTTTCCACGACCATCGTTGCCTGCGGAACCCGAAGGCCCAGCTGAATTCAGACTGAGCCCAGGAGAACGGTATGGTTGGTGGGCAGAACACGATCCAGAAGAAGGAAAGTGCCATGCTTACGTTCTGGATTTATGGGTGACGAACATTGGTGAAGCGGAACGCTTCACGCAGATGCTCCAAGATGCAGAACCACCTGCTGTCCAGACTCACGAGTACCAATGGCCGACGAAGTTGTTACTGAGACATCGGGTAAAGACAGGAGACGTCAGGATGGTGCAGCTCCAAAAGAAGCCTCGACCATTACGGGTCACCATCTCGGAGCAACAGGAAGAGGTCATTCGGAAACGTTTAGTACCTGATCAGGGTGTGTCGCGAGCAAAGACGACCGGAGGCCACAGTCAAGGATCTTCGGTTGAAGAGACCATTGAGACCGGGCATGAGGCTGGAGGAAGTGGTGCCTGTCCGAATGCGCTTGGAGGGGGTCCACCTCGTGAACTAGATGCAGGAAATGATGGAGACAAGGACAACGCTGACTCCAATCCGGAATGCAAGGAAAAGCTAGACTCGAGTATGCCAGATATTGGCGATCTAGAGATTGACATGGTGATCACAGCAATGTCAAGCACGCCAGTCAGGTTACTTGAGCTGGAGTATGCTCGTTGTATGCAAGTGAACGCTAAAGAACTTGACGTAGAGCCCGCGGTGTATATCCACGAAGTAAGCGAGTTGATGGCACAATTGAAGGACCAACTAGCTTTGCTACCCGAATTGCAAGATCTAATGCCGGAATGTGACATCGACAAGGCTGACGTAGGTGAGCCCGAAAAGAGTACCGCTGCTGAAGATCGCCGACTCAAGGGTATCCTGAAGTACCATCGGTCTATCTTCTTGGGTGATGGAAATGCTGCTTCAGCACCTGCACGAGGTGTGGTTTGTGACCTAGATGTTGGTGACGCTAAACCAGTCGCTCAACGTCCCCGGTCGATCGCTCCATACCTCGCGATTAAGGTGTATGAGCCGCTGAAGAAGCTGTTGGAGACTGGATTGATAGAGCATTCCGAGTCACCATGGGCCTCGCCGATTGTGATTGTTCTCAAGAAGAACGGTGTCGATATCAGGATGTGTATTGATTACCGAGTCGTGAATGGCTTCATTCAGCTTTCCAACTACCCACTTCCTCTAATCGACCACTTGTTGATTGGATTTGAAGGTGCGATGTGGTTTATGAGCTTGGGCATGGCAAGCGGTTTCTGGGCAATCCGTATGACCGAGCGGGCCAAGTGGATCTCGGCCATCATTTGTCCATTCGGACATTTCCATTCGGACATTTCCAGTGGGTGCGTATGCCATTTGGGCTGAAAAATGCACCACTGATTTACCAGCACATGATTAACAACTGTTTGTGGGGATTTGTCCGACTGGCACCCGAAGAAGAAGCCCTTGTGGACCAAGACGTCTTAGGTTACTTGAAGTTGGATCCTTACAAGCCGAGAGGTTCTGAATTGAGCCTTACTGAAGATGATTCGAAGCGGACTCACACAGGACGGCATTTGACGGCGCTGACGGAGCAGATGACGGTGTTTAAACGAAGTATCGCGGCACCGCCTCAGATGGGTCCAGTCCTGGGGAGCAGTTCTTATATCGATGACATCGCTCACGGGAGCGCGACCTGAGATCAGCTTTGCGATGATTTGGATGCGTTACTCTACCGGTTGTGTTATTGGAACATCTCGGTGAGTCTACCCAAGAGCGAATTCGGAAAGCGAACTATCCCGTACCTGTCCCACGAGATCGGTGCTGAGGGAATACGAGCTACTCCGAAGATCGCCAAGGGGATTCAAGATCTGCCTTTCCCGACCACCCTGAAGGGAGTCCAACCGTTCTTGGGTAGTATCAATTATTACCACAAGCTCATTGAAGATTTTCCTGTGGTTGCTGTGGTCTTGTACGAGCTGACAGATGATCAGGTTCGGGCTGGGAGAGACTTGTCTCGGGCAAAATATGCTTTCGACATTCTGAAACGAAAGATTGTGTCAACCGCCATGCTTCGGCATCCCGATCGGACTAAACCATTTGTGATCATTCCACATGACAATCAGTGGGCGGCTTGCGCTGTTCTCGGCCAAGAACATGATGGTCTCATTCAGCCTGTACGTTTCACGGGGCATGTCCTGAATGATGCAGAACTCCGGTACCACATTGCGGAAAAGGAAGTCATTGCGGTAATCCGAGTGCTCCAAGTTTTCAAGACACTCGTCGAAGGATGTCCGTTGATCGTGTACACCCGGTACTCCGTCCTGAAGTGGGTAATCAAATCGAAAACTGCGGACGGATGGACAATGCCTTGGGGCGTCGCCCTGTCACATTATGATTTGGAGATCCGAAAGGTCCAGCGTGATGAAGACGGACTTGCGACGATTCTAGGTGCGGGGATTACACCTCGAGAACACTTGGATGGAATCGCTGAGTCTTTAATCCCGGCTAAGGGGCGTGTAAAAGCTCCACCAGTCGTGAGTATCGATATGCTAGAAGCGGATACACTGGAGTCGTCTTGTGTTTCGATGGAGCCGCTAAAGCCTCCACTAGGAAGGGCAGCTGTGGTTGCATACTGTGGCGGCTACCCGAGTGGACGGTAATGGACGCACGCGGATACACCCTGGATGGAGTCACTGTAAATGACGCCGAGTACTACGGTCTGCTGAAAGGATTTGCTATAGCTCTAGAACGAGATATTCCGGACCTGGTGGCGGTCGGCGACTCAAGGATCGTCATCCAACAGGTTCAACGGCTGATTAATTGTAACCAGCCTAATCTCCAACGAAGACTGGCGGAATGTGAGGTGCTGAAAGATAAATTCAGGACGCTCAGGCTAGTACATGTCAAGCGTGACTATAACCAGACCGCTGATTACCTGACCTCAAAGACGTTAGCACTAGGTGAATCTTGGGTTGTCCAAGACGAGTCCGAGCGCAAGCACCTGGAGTTGGTTTCGAAAATTCGTGAGCAGTTGGTGAAGTCCCCGGCGGTGATTCAGGATGAGAAGCACAAACGATAACGAAGTGATTCGAGCGACATCCCCAAAGATAATCCCGAGCATGCAATGCCGGGCCTCAAATCTGCGCCACTTCCACCGGCCGCACAAGTAATGGCAGTTTTGACTCGAGCTGGCGCTTGAGGTGCCCCAGATGAGGGTCCGTCGATGGGTCCGTTGGAGTATCAGGCTGAGCGATGGCGACGTATCAAGGCACACCAAGATAGCGATGAATACTTATCAGAGGTTAAGGCTTTTCGGAATGGTGATGTGGATCGCTTTTCGCCGAGGCGTCTGAAGAAGATCGCAAAGGTTGCCGACTTGTTCGCCCTGGATGCTCGAAGTGTACTGTATCGACTTGCGCGCTCTACTCGGGATCGTCCACGCGACGCTGTGGACGAGCCAAGGTTGGTAGTCCTAAAAGCCCTCCGGGAAGACATGTTGCATTATGCACATGAGGGTTATCAGGGTGGACATCAAGGTGTCACCAGAACTCACGAGAAGTTGCGGTCGGGGTTCTACTGGTCTGGTATGTATGCAGATGTGGAGCGTTTTGTGAAGGAAATGTGTGGATTGTGCCAGCGGCAAGGGGCGGCTCCCGAACTCAGGACCGTCACCAGACAATATTGAGCCGAGATGTCCATTCGAGGTGTCTCCATGGATTTTGTAACACACATGCCGAAGTCAGCCCGAGGGAACCCTTTTTTACTCCTGCTTCAGGATGCCTTTTCTGGTTTTGTCATGAGCAACACGATGACCTTCACAACTGCTCAGGATGTAGCTGAAGCGTACGAAGAATGTGTGTTTCGGAGATTCGGGGCGTCTTCCATGATCAGGCATGCCCAAGATCCGAGGTTCATGAGTGAAGTTTTCAAGCGATTTAGGGAGTTGTTGGGCAGTAAGCAGCGGGCTACTCTGGCGTACCGCCCTCAGGCGAATGGACAGAAAGAACGGTCGGTCCAGACCGTGATGCGAAGTTTCAAGGCGTATGTCGCTGAAGCTGACCAGACGGATTGGGACGATCATGCCTAAAGGCTGATGTTCGCCCTGAATACCTCTTTTGACGCGACACATTTGGACACCCCGTTCTATTTAGTTCATGGTTGGGATGCTCAGGGTGCTGTGTCGGCGATGCTGGGTCCAAAGCCCTCCAGCATTCCCGAGCGAACAGCATATGAGTAGCGTCGGAACACGACTCTGCTGCTCGAACATCTCTCGCTGGAAGTTTGTTTGCTGCTCCATGAAGGCATGGAATTGTTGTTGTTGGTGCTACATGGCTTGCTGCTGGGATGCCATCATCTGCAGCAGTTGGCCGAGAACACCGTCGTTCATATCAGCCCCCGCCTGAGGCGTGGCCGCACTGGGGCCAGGGACGTGTGGTGGTGGCGCCATGTTGGGAGGTACACCCGACTCTAGAGGTGCCGGCGTGCGAGTTGTGCTTGGTGCAGGTTGCCCAGGAACTGACGTCTGGTCCATGCCTTGGTCGTCCATCCGTTGTTGCTGACGTGGCCTCAAATTGGGTGATGTCTCTTCAGCAGCGCGGGGTGTCTTGGATCGTTGCATGCACAAAATCCGTTCTCAGCTGAGTGTATACGGTAATGCCTCGAAATACGGGCGCACAGAGTTTTCACTCTAATTTCGAAATTGTCACGTGATACTGTAGACGAACTGAGTCTGGAAAGAGAGGACTTGTTATTGAAGTGGAAAAATGAAGACTGAGTTAGGAAAGAAGCGAGCCTAGCATCTGGTCGTTACCTAGGTTGCAGGGAGAGCTGTGGGCAGTCGTCCGTTGCATAACGGATCGGTCGAAGCCTTGCTGAGCGTGGTGGTTTCTCGATGACGATGCGTGCATCGCACTGAGCAAGCTTACTCCCAGCAACCGGGTTCACAAGACTTCCTCTTCAATTTTCCGTGGTAGGTCGCTTTAGTTTTAGTGACTGCAGTACATGTAGGATATCCTCCGTAGACCATGATGAGATAAGTACAGCGTAGACTACAGAACTTTGTAAACGGCGATTCTTGCATTCGTAACTAGAAACAGTTACTGTGTCTGACTGACGGTGGTATGACACGACTAACTATGAGCTGTACACAATGGCAAGCATTCTACGTAGTACATGCACGTTTGCACGTGCAATCAACGGAGTGGATATCAAGATTTGTGCTTCGACACTGACCGGTTCAAAGTAGCTTGATTTAGTGCTCGAGTTGAATTTAATCCGTGCTTGTCTTTGCCTAGGAAGGGGGAAAATCACCGAAAGGCGTGAAAGTCTTATATCCGCAGTTATTGCCAATAAATTGGATAATTGGATGTTGCTAATGCCAATAAACCTGCCACTTCGTACAGGTCAAATATTGACACGGACAAGTTTCTCGTGGATGTCTGTCCACGCGTGCGCGTTGCACTCATTGTTATATACTTCGAAGTACATGCGCATATATCACCATCGATCGTTCTTCTTTTGCGAAAATCGAACTGTGGCATTGATACACATGACCGAACGACTTTCAAGTGCTCTCAGATTTGTTTTAGCTGTTCGTATTCGGCGTCTGGTACATCTCGCGCTACGGGAAATGATGAGCTAGAATTCTGCAGTAAAGTCGATTGGAAATGAAGCTGAAACGTAGATGCAACCATGACTTTTCACGGATTTACGCCTTGCCATCGTTCCCTTGGAGGAGGGGGGGGGGGTCCTGGACACGGAGTTAGTTTTCTATTGCGGGGTCTGGGGGTGCAACCCCCAGAACACTTGAAGGAGAACGCTGTGCTCGTGTCACCCTCGTGTTGCCAATGTGTGCGTGATGTACACTGCACCAAATGTACGTGACATTGTACATGCCACTGCACACGCCACTACGTATGAATCAAAACCTCTTGGGTCGCACGTACCTCAGATAAATTACCAATAGCTTCGCCCACTCTGCTTCTCTTGCACTATCTAGTCTAGGATATATCCTTGTTATAGCCTATTCTGTGCCACATTTAGTGTGGTTCACATAAAACCAGGTCTTTGTTCAGTTTTAGCAGCAGCGTTTCAAAAAGTGTCCACGGTGTACCTTGCGTGCACTCAACAGACAATGCCTCCACAATCAAACCATCACGGTCAAACGATCTGATCACGGTGCAGTGCTGGTAACCCAGGCTGCGCACAGTGCACTGCTTGGATTGTGCTATCGTGCTCGTGTCCCTTCCGAACAGCGAAAATCCCTGAGAATTTTGGGTTCGTCAACTTTTGTGTTTACATGTATTACATATATTAATACATGTATACTGTACGTCTGCGGCTGTTAATACTATTAAAAATACATGTCAGTTTGTACTGTACAAGACCTTCCATTCCATTTAAACTGCCTGTGGTCACTGTATCTTCGATTTTGCAGAGTCGTCAACACAAACTTGCAATTGTGTCGGTGTGGCGAGGACGCATCCTCCACAGTTCAAATTCTACGATCTTGAGGGCAGCGATGCGTGTGCCGATCTCTGTCAGAACAGGTACAGCGGCCACGCGCGCATTCCGAGTTTACATTCGAGTGATCTGTTCGCTCCTTTGTTCATTATCGCCACACTCGGCCCAACGACTTGATATCTTACGGGATGCATGTGTAGTTGTGGAGCGACCAGGTATTATTAATAACAGCGTGGCAAGTATTAATTTAATATTCCACGGTAAATATGCGCAGCCATGGATGTACACGTACACGTACACGTAATGTGCTGATCACACGCCAAGCCACTCCGCTCACTGCACACTGTGTTCCAAGCGCCGTCAAACTACCAACGAACCATGAAGGTTATTTCCAGCCTTGCTGCTGCTTCGATCGTGCTGGGAGCCGTCGCTGCCACCGCTGAGAGTGAACATGTTGAACGTGCGCTTATCCTCGGCGGAGGAGAGATGCCAGTCGGCACGAAGGCGTACACGACCGGCATCCGCTCTACCCTTGACGGCAACACTTACTGCGGTGGTGCTCTTATCACCTCTACCCATGTGCTTACTACGGCGTCCTGTACGGGCTTCCAGGCGCCTAATTTCGTGGGTGTGGGTACGCACTACATCTACGGCACGAAGGACGGCGAGCAGATCAAGGTCGTGTCGGCTCAGAACCACACGCTGTACAACGGTAGTAGCGCTTCATATGACTTCGGACTGTTGATGCTGGAGAAGCCCAGCAAGTTTATCCCCATCAACCTTCCTAAGGCGGATGACTCGGACATCGTTGTGGGTATGTGGTCGAAGGTCATGGGTTGGGGTGACACGAGCTTCCCCAACGGTACTCGCTCTAACGAACTGCAGAGTGTCGGCTTGGAGGTGTGGGACAACGAGGATTGCGCGCCGATTTTCGTTGTGGACAACACGTCCGTATGCGCTGGTGGCGCTGGTGGCAAGGATTCGTGCATTGGTGACACGGGTGGCCCGCTCATCAAGGAGAAGGGTCTGGGAGATACAGATGACATCCTGATTGGATTGGTCAGCTGGGGTTCTGGCTGCGGCGATCAGGGATACCCTGTCGTGTACTCGCGCGTGTCGGCCGCTATTGAGTGGATCAACTCCGTCACCAAGACGCAGTAAACCTGTCTGTCCTGTTGCTTTGTCATTAGCATTGGCTCCGGCTGAGTTGAGCTTGTTGGTCATATTCTCTAAAATACAACGTAGAGACTTGAATTGAAGTGCCTCCGTATATTCTGTGTACTCAGCGGCCTCTTCTGTAGGAACAGTGAAAGGGCTGTTCTACGTTCCAGTTTCCACATACAGGGCTGGACACACTCTGAGCAAAGCAAACCAAATCAAAAAGGGTTATAGTGGATGGAACCTGGTTTGAAGCCGTTTCTCAGGTTTGTACAGTTACGATTTTCGAATTCGAATTCTACTATAGTACGTAGTTCCAGTACAGGTACTACAATTACTGGTATTGAGTACAACGAGCCACTAATCTGCTGTATGTGCAGGCAGAATGCCACCTACTTTCACTGAAGGCGCTACTGTACCGATGAAAACGGAGCCCTCCCACATGAACGCGTCTGAAATGGATTAACTACAAAGTAAACAGTTACACAAATGCGCAAGCCGTAAATCGCGCAACTTTTGTTTTGAGTCAAAACCAATAATATATAACGATCTTCGTCCTGTTGGTCGGTGCCCGCTGCTACACTATCCGCCGTCCGTTAGTCGCGAGCCGTTTCATTAAGTCGTCAAACCCGGTTGGCCGCAGGGGTAATCGTTCCTCTGCGCCGGGTTGTCCCTATTTGTATTTACGCTGTTTGTTTGTGTGTGTTTTCTCACTCGTCCGTTCGGCCGCCGAGCACTATGCACGTAGCCTCCTAACACCAATGCCCCTCAAAGCTCGATCAGCCGACGCTCACTTAGCCACTAGGGCGTACGCCCACACGCGCCTGCCCAATCGTGCAGCCTGCAGCAAACTTGGGTCTCGATTCGACCCTGCGCGAATCTAACCCCTCCAGGTAGCACCACCGTCTGTCGTCCACGTCCAGATGCTTCGTCGCGTGGGGCTGCTCGTCAGCTGCCCTACGTCCAGGTCACGAGGTGAGCGATTCTCACCTGCGCCGTTCGTTCGTTCGTCAGCTCGTCCTCTGTCCTTCGTGGCTGATTCCCAACTCAGCAGTCTCTTCGGTCTGCCGCTGTCCTTGGCCTGTGCTCGCTCCGTCCAGTGGCTACTAGGCAGTGCGTGCCAGCCGCGCGGAGCTTCGTAGTGCTTCGTCACCGCCCAATTTGTCGGCCCGTGGCGTCCTTGGCGACGCTTTTCTTCCGTGTAGGGCCACGTTGGCCGCTTGCGACAGTCTCAGTCTCCATCGCTCACCATACAAAGTCCAGTAGTGAAGCCGTATTATAGTCCAAGCGAGTATATTTACCCCGCTACTCCGACTGGGAGTTTTACTTCAACGGCCACTTGCACTTCTTCAGCCAGCTGCTTGTCCATCACGTCCAACCTCACCACCATGGCCGTGTCCGTCAGCGCTATGGTCCACCGCCATTCGTGACCCGCTACAAATACAAGGTAGATGACAAACACGAAACCTCTATCAAACAAGCGAATATCTCCGTGAATGACAAGTACACACAATTCTGTCAAATGCATGCATCTCCTAAGCAATTCACGACAGTTACATAGTGCAGCTGGCCACACAGATCTAGCAATAAGCTTTGGGTGATGTACCAGTAAACGCCCCCGTACCAGTTGTGCACTCTATCCACTTCAACCTTATGTAATGGGTGCTAACAGGATGGATGGATGTCGTCTCCTACTCGTACCGCGTGAGTGCATCCCATTCCGCGTGAACGAGTGCGTCCAAGATTCACATATTGTTTTGCACTCTAGTTTAACTAGCCCTCAAGACCTGTGAGACTGGGTGAAAACCAAACGTTTTATAGGACACAACCAAACAACTTTCGGTCATGCGCAGACCACTTTAATCAAGGGAATCCCTTAATTATCCCTTTTTAAGCTAATTAAGGGATGAAAGACACCTTAGATGAGGGAATCTTCATAGTATAAAAAACCTAATACAAGTGTATTGAAATGATTATAGCGATACAAAGCTCCACCCTATCAGTGACTTGCTACTAGCTAGTGCAGAGACTGTATCAAGTTGTTTTGCGTGAAGAATGCCTTCCAGTGAGAAGTCAGTTAGAGCATGTCGATGCTCATTCCGTTCCCAACCAATAATGGAGAAGTCCGACTCAACAGTGGCCGTGTTTGGAAACGCAGCAGCAAGGCCCCCGCAAAACTGTTGAATGATAGCGTTCGTCTACTATTAATAGCATCCAACCCGCTTCGAATCTAGTTTTGCTATCTGTGCACTTATGGTGTGCTGCATGCAGGATTGCATCTCTCCGAACAGCTGATATAAACTTGTGGTGGTCAGTCGCAATTTGCTGTATCTGTTCTGGTGTCCATGCAGCATGTTTGAGACGCGGCTAGTGTTAACGAATAAACTCACAATGCTGGTGTGCGTGTTTTTGCCAGAATGCGAGGAAGGACCGGTGGTAACTGCACAACGGCGGCTGTGTGTGTGTGTGTGTTTTTTTTTGGGGGGGGGGTGCATGTCGCTACGATGCTCGCTATGCCAACCGCTAGTCCTGCGAACAATCCTGCCACTGAGCGTTCACATACTGCAGCTTCCTCCGCAGGTAGCTGCCAAAAGAGTGTCAATAACAAACGTCCCACGGTCCTCCATGAACGCACGTGCGTTTTCAACTTTCACAGCGTACGTCTCTCTTACCACGTACACATCATCGCAAATCTAAACACAAAAGCTGCAAGCAACAGATATCACTGCAGCAGTATCTGGGTGTCTTTCTGAGACTTCAAGGCCGTAGAGGATGTCATGTCCTTCCTGGAAAGGCCTATTGGCATCTTAATAACGGCGCAAATGGATGTATGAGCAGTGGTAGCGTGTCTGACAGGTTTAGATAAGACACAAGAGACGATAGTGCTCGTATAAAGCTCGAGAACGGTTGCATCAAAAATAGAAAATCAGGATGTCAAATGGGAATTTAGAAAAAGGGAAAGTACGGGAAATTGGCCCGATTTCCATTAATTAAAGTGGTCTGGTCATGCGTAAACACACAAAGACTCGAGCAAAACCAAACACTCGTACAGAACAGGAACAAACAATATCTGGACAAAACCAAACAAAAATCCGGGCAGAATAAAAAAACCTAGCTGTGGCCAGCTTCTTGTTGCTCACCTTACGTTAGGCGACCAGTCCTGAATTATTGTAGTCCACTAAAGAATAGCATACGAGACGAAAGGACATCATTCGTTCAGTCATGCCTCGAGACAGCACTCATTCACACCCGTCCAATTGCTGCCACCTATGTTCAATGTCAATGCACAAACCACGACATACGACAGGATTGCGCGGTGCGTGGAACATTGTGTCTCAAGGTCACAGTGAAGAAACCTACACGAAGGAGCGCGTGGTGCGAATGTATTGCTCTGGTGCATACGTCAAGCGCACGCAACTATGTCAGATATGCCTAGGTGACAATGAAATGGTGGAGAGACGCCTGGGCTGTTCAAGTATTACATGCACTGCTCTAGCGCCACCAGAGGGAACCAAGGCGCCACAAGGTCTGGAAGGTTTGACAATGCTCAAGCTCAAGCGCGTGACAGATAAGGACAACATCGATTGAACACGCGTGCGGCAATGCAGATTGCACTGATGACCACCGCGCTATCATTACCCCTGCGATGAGGAAGTACATCGGTGAAATGGACGAAACCGGGATAGCGCCAAGACATATTTAGTCGGGGCTGCGTCGCTACAGCGCTACCCTGCCGGTAAATGGCGTGTCTTCCTACAAACAAGTTGCTCGCTGCGTCAAGCACTTGCGTACAAAGCACGGCACACGAAACTCGGTGGATTCGATCAAAGCGTTGGTGCGCGAATTTCCTTTGTATTCAGGGATTGATGCAGATAAAGCATCCATGTTTGGTCCGACTGCTGACGACCAAGGATTTCCGCGTGTTGGAAAAGGAGAAGATCACGATTCTTTGGTGTTAGGTGTGACGACACTTGGGCTACTTGAAAAATAAAGGCTTTTCAGCAAAACAACATGTTTAGTTTGTTTCATATCGACGCCACGTTTAAGATGAGCAAGATTGGCTACCCAGTTATCACGTGTGGATTCAGCGATTGCTCCCAAAAATATCATTTTGCGGCCATGTTTGTCGTGAGCCGGCTAACTCACGTCGAGTACGCTGGTGTCCTATCAGCGCTGCTTCAAGTCTATGAAAAGCTGTTCGCATCGCTACCAAGAATTGATGCTGTATTAGGCGACGCTGAGAATACACAATACAACTCGCTGCAGAGCACCTCTCAGTTCCAAGACGCCAAGTTTCTAATGTGTTGTTTTCCACGTGCTGTACAATGTGCGAAACCGAGCATGACAGCTAGATAATTTTGCGGGCGCCATGGTATATAAGGGTATACTTGCCATGCTCTATTCAGCAAGTCTCTTCGAGTACTACCAGATTCGTGATACGATTGTGGCACAGTGGAGAAATATTTGAGTGCTTAGATCATTCGCAGATTATTTCGAGAAGCACTGGATCAATAGTCGGTATTGGTAATGGCAATCATTTCATACGCCAGCCGGATATGCAGCTACAAATAATACGTGTGAAACTTTCACCGCAACTGTCAAAAGGCATGTTATGCGTAAAATGTTTGACACAACGCGATTGCTGTAGAAAATTATTGTAATCAGCGAAGATGTCACGGCGGATAAACTCAAACCAATGGCTACATGTGATGACCCGCCATCGACACTTGTGAATACTGCCCGGAGATTAGTGCACACGAGTCAACTTGCACTGTATACGACCGACGACCCAGAATTCGTTCGGATTTTGCAGCTGAAAGCCTCTAGAGACCAGTCAAACCAGTTCAATGAAAACGCCAATTGCGCGTTTGCTCGTCTTATCTCCACTAAGACGCCTGACCAACTAGACGAGCAGCTTGACAGACGGTAGTGACGGAAAGCATCTGCATTACACGGTAATGCTATGAAGTGGTCTCTCTACATGGCACATCGAATGAAAATGCCAGACGCTGGTTGGCTGGTGAACATTGCAACCGGGGCTTGCGAGTATCACTATTATCTAACATGAGATCGTGCTGCCATATCATCGGAGCTTGGATGATCACAGGAGTCAGCTCGTACACTGGTGCTCGAAGGTGTGTAAAACGCAAAGATCGAAGGATGCGCAACAAGAGACAGGCTGAAACCGGAGATATGTGTGGGGCGCTCGCCGAATAACAATGGAACCTTGCGGTTGGCGATGGAGTGATACCATTTCGGATAGTACAACTTGTGTTACTATACAGTATGACAGTGACGTTGTATCTCCACCCCTTTTTGGATATTGCACCAACTTAACAGGTGAGCAGCATGTCGAAGCCTTTGTTGTTCAAGAGGGAACCTTCACGCAGAGGGCGCTTGCTGATTGAAGGTTTCAAAAAGGTTTCTCCCAGGCGTAGAGTTACCAGAAGCAATGCATCTCCACACTCGGCAACTGCAACAATTTGACCAATAATTACAGCCGATTTCACTACTGTTGCAGCCATTTAACTCACCTGCACGAACCCCAATTTGGACTGGAACCAACGTTTCAGAGCAAGTCCAACCTCACATGGGCTCAAGCCACACACAGAGTAGAAGCGATCAGACCTCTACAAGAATAGACGCTCAAGATCGGTTTTGGAAGCCTGGAGGTCAGGGCGTCCTCCGTTAGCTAGAGGTGCATTGGTGATTCAGTATCTCCGCAACTATTGTACTCTGCATAAGCCCTGATATCAGTAATTTTAACCGGTCACGTTTAACGTTGTAGTGGCGCGAATAAAGTACGTATATATACATACAGACCCGTAACGGATAGCTAATAGTTTCCATAGCACAGTACTACACTCCTTCCTTCGCTATACCTAATCTATTTAGCAAAAATGAAAGTTGATCAACACGAGTACAGTAGCAGGAAGAAGAAAATGATGGTGAGAAACTACAGGATTTTCGCCCTACAGAAATAACTAGGCCTTTCGACGAAAAGCGCACGAGGAAGTTGGTTGCTGAGTGTCTTGGCTATCCTCTTGAGTTGGTTGCACACGCTATTTTGCTCTACAACGCGCTCCAGGTGACCAACTTTGAGGTAGAATTTGCTGCACCAGTTATTTAACTGTAATTTATCAATGACCTCTAAACATGCATATGGTGTACAGGAAAAGGAGGATGACAAAATCAAAGCCGTTAAACATCTTCAACCTACGCCTTTATAAATGAATATTTTTCTTGTGAGATGTCAGCTCGCTGTTGGTATGTCAAACTGTGGTACGAGATGACGAAGGCCTGTAGCAGTTCGCCTTTCTCCTGTAAACCACATGAAGGTCTTCATTGACCAATAAGGAGCCTTGAATTCTGCAAAACGAGGCCAACCCTTTTCACCAACTTTTTCAGATCTGAAATGACGTTTTTGGAAGGCCTGTAGCGTCAAAATGACTGCGAATTAGCTAAAACCGACCTCATGTTTGGACCCAGCGGTCTTGATATCTAACTATCGATATAAGTTTTCCCAGTCTAAGGCGCTTCTATGAGGAGCTAAAGCTTGGTATCACGACTGATGCAGAGTACAATAATACATGTGTTTAGTGTGTGGGATTTTATACTGCAATTATAGTGTTGTGTTTATAAGCAGGAGGGGGGGGGGCGTTTAAGTTGTAGGTGAAGCAAGCAAAAGGAAAAGTAGACCCCTCGAGCGTAGGCATATGCAAGTACGTAACGGAACAAAAGTTCTTCATTTACGCATTCTTCCTTGCGAGCGTCAACAACCTACATATCAGGCGATGGACTACGCCACCGATGTCTTCCCGGCTGCACTGAATCTTGAAATGATAAAGCTGATGCGATATCTGGTAACTGTGGTGGCGATGGTGCTGAAGCAATTGTCGAGTCAACGTCATAGCGTTGATGTGCCAACTTGATGGTATTGTCAATGCCATGTTGTAGATGGACTTGTCGGCGTTGGTTGCGGCGTTGCTCACGAGCAATCTCGCACCGCGCGTTATAGGAAGCCAGCGCCCGTTTCAGCAACATAGAGTCCGGTGCAGCACAATGTCTACTTTTGTATCACGAACACATCGTTGGAGGACTTCTACCTCGTTATGTGGACCTTCATCCTCCTCGCTGTCGCTGAAACGTCTACTTTGCACGCATTGCTTTGCCAAGCCGACTGCGTAGAAAAACTTCATCCTTGAGCTGTCGAGCTTATTTTTTAACATCCTTGCACGACCACACGTAGGCTTTTGTTTTAGGTGTTCCGCGTTTCCAGCAGTAGACCCAGAACTCGCATTCCATGGTGAAAGCAAAGCGGTGAGTGATACAATGGTTCCTTCAATAACTTTTGAGTAGTGTTGAGACTACTTACAGTACTATTCGGTCCGTCCCTGTACTCAATGCACTGTTACGGTACTGTCCTTTTAGTACAGTGATTGTGTTAGTAGTACCGTTATCTGCACAGTAATGCAACATTTGAATGTATACAAATTTACTAATAAACGCGTCGCATATAGGTGGATCGATGTAACTATGCTCATACCACACTTCGTTTTTCTGCTTTCTGTTTAGCTTTATTCCGCTTGATTAAAGCTGTACAAGCATTACTTTGCCATACTGCAACACGCTGGCTGAAGCATAACTGACTGGGTCAAGAACAGATGGCTGGGTTAAGAACAACGCCTTGGGCCAAAACCAAATCGATAGATCAAGAATAACTCGCTAGTTCAAGAATAACTCGCTGGAATCTGATTCTTTTGCTGATACTTGATTTGAGTGGCCCCTATCAGCTCTACTTTAGATTTGGAGGGTTTCGAACTCGGATGTTCAGGCGCGTTTGCGTACAAAGAACCGAGAAAGAGCAAATAGCTCTTCTGAACTGGTGGAAGGCCAACCTGGAATGGAGTATTGAAGATGCTGCGCGGGAGTTGGGCGTAAAGCACTCAACACTGAAAGACTGGCGGAAACGCTACTGGGAAAATCTGGACAACGTTGTTGTCTCTGACCGTATACGTGGGGGGGGGGGGGGGGGGGCGTCCGCGCAGAATGAAACCTTACGAAGACACAGTAATTCAGTATTATGGCAGTTATTTATGTGAGAAGGGCGAATGCAGCTATAAAGATCTGGTTGGGCTCTGTCGTGATTTAAAGAAGTTTATTCAGGACACACCGAAGCCCAACAGTCAGCAAAGTTGGGTTAGCGAGTTGATCAGGCATTATTCAAATGAAGAAAATCGCGTGATTACTGCGCCTGCAACCCCCTACAAAAGTTTGGTTCTCGCTGTGTTCTCAATTCCAATCAAGACAATTGTGTTGGTTTTGAAGGAGAAAATATTGGCGGTGACGATGAAAATATTGGTGGGAATGGAGATGGCAATAATGGTGGAAATCACGATAATGACGCCCGTGAGAGCTATGAATTTGGAGAGGATAATGCCAGTAGAAGTGGCAATAGTGATGGAACTGGCGGTATTGGAAATGATGGCGACGTAAATGGTGGATGTGAAAACGGAAAAGAAGGTGTGGATGTTGACAAAGCAGATGTGGATAATTTTCCAGATAGCGTTGATGGTGATAAAGTTGTCTTGCACGGTCAACCAAACAGCAATGACGAGTCGAATGGAATTGAATCTAATGACTCTAACACTAGTTTATTTGAAGTGGATGTACGTATGACTAAATCTAGAGATATCGTTACTCGTTCAAAACCCAGGGTTTTTTCAGGAAGCGATTCCCAAAGGGACTAATGGTTCTCGGGTGGACGAGTGGGTCGGATTTCATTGGCATTTTCCCAGGCGATCTTAAAAGTCTATTGTCCGGAAACTATCTGACCGAGACGGAAACGGATTATTTTATTCATCAATACGTATCGCGAGAGCGTGAAGTGAGTTACGTGTGTGCTACAACATTGTTCCCATTGATAGAGCTAGTATGGTAGACAACCGACCCCGACGAAAAGGCTGCACGCCTTAATAACACCTGCGGCCGATTAAAGTGGGGGTTGTATCCATTTGTGTTCGTGCCAGTGTCCGGTGAAGACCATTGGAGCTTTATCATAGTAGAAAATGCGCTGCAGGCGGGCCCTACAAACCTCTACCACGTGAACTCGTTGAAGGGTGCATACGATACAGGTTATGCATTTGAGGCACTGAAATGGTTTCTTGTGCAGGAGCGAAAGCGATAAGCGTGTGAGGTGCCGCCATTTCCGCGGGGATATGATATGTTTAACACGAAGCCACCACAGATCAACACCGTGGACTGTACGTTTTGCATTATACCGATAAGATATCTAAAGCTAGCGTAGAACCAAAGCTGTCGAAAAAAGCGCCACGCTGTTTACGTGAGAAGCTGGAGCAGTGGACTACTGGGAATTTCAACACCGGAGCTGCAGATAATCTTCGAGCAATTCTGTACTCAGCGCTGCCAACGAAGCAAACAAACGAAGCATCTTAACTTGGTTCTTGACTTTGCAATATTCATTTACTTTGCAGTTGATCATTATTCATATTTATATGAGTTTCTGTCATGTTTTATTTCGTTGGGCAGCCTGCCGGCTGCCTTTTCAGGTATGTAGTGATCAAATAGACGTTCCGGACGGCACTTTGTGGTGGGTGCGCCGATCTGGATGGGTTGCCTTGCTGTACATACAATCTGCCGTACTGTGGGCGCTCCCAAGACGCCGCCGAAGCGGGGTCGCTCGTGTCGCTCCGAGTGATGTCTGTCGTTTAATTTTGAAGAATGGGAGCTGACTATGTGGACCACTATATCTGACATAAATTATTGTGGACCACACATGTAGGGAGCTCGTCCAGTTTTCGTGGATAGTCGAGTTTTGATTATGGCCTGGTTGCGATTTTGGTTTGGGCCAAAACGCGTTTTTGATTGTGTACTTTTTCTCCAAGACCTGTTGGCAATGGCCATGTAAGCGATCGAACAGCTGCACGCGGCTGTCACTCAAGTCCGAAGTGAGTCGCCACGCAGCTTCGAGACAATACGAGAATCCATGGCGGACGCTAGGTCGGCATGTAAAGGGGGGAGTTGCGACGAAGCGTGGTCCGCCAGCTACGTTGACTGCATCAGAAGAAGACGCTATCGTAGACGGCCTCATCGAGCGAACACGCATTGGCTTCCTGGCAACAAGGCTTCACTTGAAGAGCATTATTGTCAACATCGTTAGTGACGGTCGCAAGTCATTTTCCCCGTAAAACGGTCCTTCTAGACACTGGATTCCCAGGTTCATGCTCCAGCACAGTGGTCGCATCACCATGCGGAAGACAAGGGTCCTTGAATCGTCGAGAGTGAACGGCGTTTCGGACGATGAGATTTTAATGTTTTTCGCGGAATATGAGAATTTCTTGAGAACCAACCCTTAAGATGCAAAGCGTATCTTTTATTGCGATCAGACTGGCATCGACCCCAAAGGCAGCGCACCGGTGAAGATCATTGGCGAGCGTGGAGCTAAAATTGTGTCGGTTTGTCGCGGCTGCTACCGAGAGAGCACGTCAGTGCTCATGAATGTCAGCGCAGCAGGCGCAACGACCCCCCCCCCCCCCTCTCTTTATTTTTAAAATAGTGTGTCAACCCACCAATCCCCACCAGCAGCACGATCGCGATGTCCGATAATGCATTCATGACAGCGGATATATGTAGCAAACGGACCAACCACAACGTTGCCAGCATTCCGCCTGCTAGGCCAGTGCTGCTTACGCTGGACAACCACAGTGCGCCCAGTGTCCGACAAAAGTGCACGGCCAATGGTATTCACCTCTTGTCATTTCCGCCGCACGCCACGCATGTGCTTCAGCCGTTGGATGCTGCGTGCTTTCGATCTTTCAAATCACAGTGGCGCAAAGCGGCTGGTGACTGGTCATTCAAGACCGGAGCCAAGAACATCGAACGGAAGGATCGGGCAAGAATGATTGGGCGTGTCATGGCCGAATCAATGACAACGACAACAATTCAAAGCTCGTGGGAGACGATCGGCATGTGGCTGATCAACGTCAAGGCGGTTGACCGTACCATCTTCTCCAAAGACACTGAGTCTATCTCCAAAGCTTGCAAAGTACGACATCGTCCAGGACAAACTACCGATTGCCAACATCCAAGGTAGAGAGGATAGAAGCCTTCTACGAGACAAGCATAGTTTTGAAAAAGCGAGAGCCTACAGATTGGTTGTGAATCCTCCAGCTCGCCCCAATTCCCTGAACGAGAAACAGAAAATGCACGGAGGATTTTGATCGATGTTGGCCCACAACGCTCGCTAACGCACGAAATGTGAAAGCCGAGGAAGATACAGAACCCAAGAAGAACGAACATAGCGAGATTATCCTGATCAAGAAAGACGACGCGCGGAGTAAAAAGCTGCGGAGCTATATTGCTTTGATTGAGAAGAAACGCGTAGCTGCCGAAGAGAAGACTCGCAAGTGGCAAGCAAAAGGTGCGTTGAATTTGTAATAAAAAAAGAGGCACCAGTGGACTGAAGAAGTCACGACAGAAACGAACCAAGACGGCTCCAGAGACGGTAGTTGCTACACCATATTTCTGAAGGCCACTGGGGAAGACATGATTGGCTGGCATGGTCCTTACAGTGCCATCGGAGGATGAGATTATTGGGATGCTGTAGGAGCTGTATCTTTTTGATTATACTTGACGTTAGTAGTAAACTGAAGGCTCACAACTGGTACACACTATTTTCTAGCATTCCCTCAAACGGCAATTTGAAACAATGACAATTCTGCCATTTTGAGTCCAATTTCATCACACACTCATCACAATATCCTACGAATCACGACTTTGTCCAATCAAAAAATGTTTTTTTATGTAGTGGCCTACAAGCCGAGACATCAAAGGTTTGACTTAGGTGGGGCACTACTAGTAGCATTACCCCTATGTGCAGGCAGAATGCCACCTACTTTCACTGAAGAGGCTACTGTGCCGATGAAAACGGAGCCCTGCCACATGAACGCGTCCCAAATGGATTTACTACAAAAGTAAAAAGTTACACAAATGCGCAAGCCGTAAAACGGGCAGCTTTGTCAAAACCAACAATACAAGGTAAATGACAAACACAAAACCTCTATCAAAACAAACGAATATCTCCGTGAATGACACATACACAAAATTCTGTCAAATGCATGCATCTCCTTAAAAGTTCACATAGTGCAGCTGCCCACCCAGATATAGCAATAGCATATTTAGACGCATAAGCCTTATCAATAAAATGATTTGATTGTACATATTCTTGAAGAAGAGGAAAAAAACTCTTTATGACCACTAGGAAGAAACTAATAGTACGATAAAGCTGTGCCCTACCAATGGCATTGTATTGTGTCCCGGTGGCTAAAACATATATTGCTGCAGCAACCGAGTTACTTGAAGTAAACAAATACAAATTTAGCTACATGTACTGTAGTTGGTGGGCTCGGGACGTGACCGAAGGGATTGCCGTCGAACAGCAGGGTGCAGTTCAAACAGTCATTGATTTAACGAGCGGCTAATGTGTCGAACACCAGCGGAGACCGTGACAAGTCAGTGTCGGGTGTACAATACAGTGGCGGAAGCGATCCAGTGGGCTAGCATTCCTGACAATGAGAGGGAGTACGAAGTTGAAGTTAAAGAGGAGGCAGCCACAGAAGATCGCATGGAGCGCCGACGTGGACGACGGAGTATGAAGGAAAGTGTGCATCAGGGCGAGGTGACACTAGAGAACAAGACGTGAGGCCAGGGGCCGCGAGAGCGGAGAGGAGAGGAGCAGATAAAGAAACGAACTATTGGGAAAGGAGGACCCCCTCTGAGGTAGGAGAAGGTATTTGACGTAATGGGCTTCTGTACATGGGGGTAGCGAGCGTGAGGCTAGCCGCTCTACCACTCAGTTACAATTGTTCCCGGTTAAGACTAAATCAAGAGGAGTGGCGCCGACACTCGGGCTTCTGAAAAACGGAGGTAAGGCAGGGCAGGGATCGTGCATGATGAGGACGAATTTGCAGGTAGGGTGGCCGAGACCATGGGTAGAGACCATGGGAGCTGCGGTGGGGAATGTGCCGCATTGGCCGTGAGACAACGGAGACCTTGGCCGTGATGGTATGCCTATGTCAAGGGATCTAGCCATCATATACAGATTACCTTGCGGGGCACAGCCCACAGACCCTTGAGGCGCTGGGACAGGACAAAATTTTGTAATACCTTTTCTCAGGAACCCGACTGGAAACGCCGCTCTGTGATTGGTGCTTCTGAGAGATTCGCAGCTGCGATGCGCTCGTTCGACATGAATGATGGAACCCAGATTGTGTGGAATATTGCGCTTGAGGGAAGTGGGCATCACATGTCCGGAAGCACTCTCTCTCTAAGTGGAGAAGAGCGCGCTTCGTCTGGACTGCCGACCTCCCGACGGTGGGTTAGTCTCAACTGAAGGCGTAAAATGCCCCGGGAATGTATCTCGGGAGACATCCCGCCCCTAACTATGCTCAAGCTGCAAAACAAGAAGCCCAGCGCTGAGTTCCCCAATACCATGTCGCGTCAACACGCGAACGCCTGATAAACCAGTCAAATCGCAAGCCCAATTTCAAGATGGATAGAGTCCCCATTATGCGGATTCGCCGAACCGACTAGAGACGAAGCCATTTCACGACCTAGAGCGCTCGTGATCTTCCAAATGGAAAGGCACCTTCTGAAAGGAGGTGTTGTTTCAGAACTGAGGCACTAGCAGTGACTTTCCCGACGAAGCGTCCATGAGGATACCGATCTCAAAGTATACAAAGATCGAGATATTAACGACCGACCAAGACGACCANCGCTTGGAAGTAACCTGTCGAAGGACCAAGTGCTATACGCCCGAATCTGGACACGCCGACATCGCGGAACGTCGTCGAGTGAGCTCTCATAAAGAGTCAAGTTCAAGTTAGGTGAGGACCGTGAGCGACGTGCGCTAGGGGTTGATCCACCAATTTCATATCCCAGTTGGTTGTTCTGTTTCCCAACGGGACTTCCATTCCATATCTAACCGGTGGTTCTAGGACG
>LGSN01000523.1:0-30575 GCA_001314375.1 Phytophthora podocarpi | reverse complement strand
TAGGTCTCACTTGGAGGTTGACTCAATTGGGCGGCGAACTCCAACGTGCACACAGTACTTTTCTTTACACTCACAGGCTACAGCTCCTTTTCGATAGTACCCGTCCGCACCGTTGATTTAGCAAACTCCTTCTTCAAGCCTTCTAAAAAGTCAGGACGAGTTAACAGCCATTGCCACCGACTTCATTGCCCTCGGGATAACTACTCCCGTGGACAGCAGCACTTCGTGAGTCTTCGCTCCCGCACTGTCAATCGGAATTCTTGTTGCTGCTGATCCAAATGTGTGGCATGTGCGTGGTACATGTATGCAGGACTTCTCTTGTACTCACGTATTTAAGGTTCTGATTGGTTTTCGGTCGTACGTGCTTTTGATTGGCTATCGGGTGTACGTACGAAAAAAGGGCTTATGGCACAAAAGAGCACCGAAGAGACTTTTTTATGCTTCTGATTGGCTGTCGGTCGTGAATTTTGGCCTTCTATTGGCCGCCTCGAATGGCTACATTCCGAAAGTGTTTACGGCAGATTAAGTACGCACGCATAAAGCCTGCAACATTTTGGCTTATTTGCCCCACAAAGCCAGCAAAAAACCAACCCGCTATAATTTGGGTTATTTGCTCAAATAAGCCAAAACCCGCTGTCTCAAAAATCGATAATTTTAGTCCCAACTCTTCATTGGCTATAAATCAGGTCTGTCATCGTGAGAGAAGACGTAATACCAGTAAGTCATGGCAGCCGCGGACCGCGCCGAGCAGCTCAAGCTGCAGGGCAACCAATGCTTCCAGAAGGGCAAGTTCCGCGCCGCCATCGACATGTACACGGAGGCCATCGTACGTGTCTAAAAAATCCCGCGCTCTCTCTTCTTCCCGGCGGTGTAAACCTCATTCCTAAGCAAAAACAAACGTCTTCTTCTCTTCAGGTGATGGCTCCAGGGCGCTCCATGTATTACTCCAACCGCGCGCTGTGCCACTCCAAGCTGGAAAAGTGGGAAAGCTGCCGCGACGACTGCGAGTTGGCGCTGAAGTTCGACGCGCTCAACGCCAAGGCCAGCTACATGCTGGGCACAAGTCACATGCACCTTCTGGCCTTCGACGCGGCCGTGGAGGCACTGCAGACGGCGCTCAGCAGTGCGGAGAAGACGAAGAAGGCCAAATCTTTCCAAAGTGACATCGTGACGGAGCTCCGACGAGTCAAGAAACGCCAGTGGCATCACGTGCAGAAGCAGCGGATCGCTCGGCACGAGAAGGTCAAAGGGCAGTTGGAGCAGCTCTTTGGAGCCCGTCAGACGGCCGAAGTGTTCGAGACGCAGGCGAGACAAGCGACGACGGCACGCACGGGGGCAGATGAAGCGGACGCGCTGATGGCGTATGTGGAGCACATGGCGGCGTGCTTCGAGAAGGATATGTACTCGGGAGAAGTGCCCGACTACTTTATGTGTCCCATCAGCATGGAAGTGATGCACGATCCTGTGACGACCCCCAATGGTGTCTCGTATGTGGTTTGCGGTTGAAATTTTGTTGTGTGGATGGGACAGTTCCTGGCATCTTGCGCACTAACTGCTGGGTTGTTTTCGTGGTGTAGATATGAACGGTGCTGTTTGGAAGAACACTTGCGCCGTAATGGAGCGATAGACCCGTTGACGCGCAAGCGACTGACACTAGACATGCTTCGACCTAATACGTCTCTACGCGCTGCAATTCAGGATTACCTCGAGAAGAACTCATGGGCGTTCGAGTATTAGTGAGTGCAGGTGAAAGGGAAAGCGAGCGTCTGCAAATGCATCTTAGGAACGTATCACTACCACTAACAGACGCAGATTCATTTTCGTGCAACAGAACGCGTCCTTGATCTACGTAGTGCAGCTTTGAAGTGTTTTGCATGTTGATGCCAGCAGGTTCAAGCGAGGATCTGAGAGAATGGATGCTTGAGACACGGAACGGCAACGACAGCACCAGCCCCCCCCCCCCCCAGATCAGCGCAGACCCTACAGTGTAGGCTACACAGCAACCCACGCCGACGTGTCGACGGAACTGCCCGTCGATATTGCTGGATGCGAAGCGAGTCGTTTTCACACAAGTTGCCAAGTAGACGAGCTTTACTTTCGGCAGACTTGGAACGATCTAGGTGGGATAGTCTAAAAATAAAATGCACAGGTTAAAAAATTCAAATGTTGTACAGCGTCATACCAGTTGTTGATCCCCGTGAGGACACGCGAGTCTTCGTGTCGTGGTCTTCCGCGAAGTTGGTGCTATTACTAATAATACTCGGCCAAAAATTGCTATATTTTTTACTTCAAAGTCTTAATAATACGGGTAATTACGGTCCGTAAATAATAGCAACAACAAACCAACACCAGTCATAAAAGTCCCTACGGCATACAGGCCGACCACTTTGGCCTTCTTAGCTAGGGCGTTTATCACGTTCCTCTCGGTGAGCTTGATGGATTTCTTCGCCAATTCGGTTTTGAGTTTGGCGAAACTCGGACTCTTCTCTAATGCTTTGAGTTTGCTGACGTCAACATTCTTCCCCAACGTCTTGGCGAAGGAAGGATTCTTGTCCAGCACCGACTTCACTTTACTAAGATCGGCATTCTTTCCCAACAAAGTCGAGAGTTTGTTGGAATCAGCCTTCTTTCGAAAAAGATTCTTGACGAGACCTGCTCTGTCTTCTTCGTGGTCTGCGTCGGCCACGTCGTTGTCTGTATTGTGGCTCCCCTTGAGTGTTGCCATCACCGTCTAACATGGGCTTGCCTACGATGCAGCTGAACTACTTCCTGCTGCTAATGGCCATCACTCTAGCTGTCGCGAGAGCTGATGACTCCGTTCAGATCAAATACCAGCCATCCGCCTCCAGACTGAGGAGAGGTTTCGTAGTTACTGCCTTGGTCTTATCAGCAGGAGTCCCAAAAGTGATAGGATGTTGGTCGGTGTGAGTTTGGTGTGTCAACGGCGGGCAAGGAGTTGGAGTGGGTGGGTGAAGGGTCTGGTTGTTGCCGAATGTTGCTTGCTGTCGCGGTAGTGTTCGTTGGAGATCAAAATGAAGAATGATTTTATTTTCGTTTGGTTTGTTGGTGAAGACTAACACTAGGTCTCACTCATGCTCTTGATTACGCGCGTGGCAATGCTCGTCGGGGGTCGGTGCTCTTGGGTTGTTGATTCAACAGCCCAAGAGCACCAGCTGCAACAGTGTTGAAGCGTGCCTATAGCTGTTCGGTGCTCTGCTATGCTAGCACATCGATGACGATCTGCGTCCATTGGCATCAACACGTCCGCCATGGTCAACACGTCCGCCATGTCCAATGCGGGTTTTAACGCGTCGGTCTCCACTTACTTATCCACGAGCTCTGGCATCAGCATGAGTTGTGTCGATCCTCATGGCAGGAAGCTGGTAGCCAAGTTAATGCATGTAAATACAGGTGCAGTACATACAGCGCACTCTACTTCGAAGTATTGATTGCGCATGTATCATTTCTACAATCGTCAGACCATACAGTACCTCATCGTGCATCCAGGTATAATAAAAACTAACAGTAAGTACAACCTAACGAAAGTCCGCTGGTAAGCAAATTGAGTTTACTATCCGAGAACTTCTGGCTACTTGCAAATTTCACTTTTTCTTAAGGAAAAAAGGCGTGTTGCATTCTCAAGCTGCTCACGGACTTCAATAGTTGTCTGCACGTGCTGTATCAATACTACACTGCGTAGGTTGCCCATGGAGGGATAACAGACATGCTTTTATGCAGTAAATTAGGAAAAGTTGACATGTAGTGGTAATTAGAAGACGCAGGCTTGGGAACCCCCAAAAGAGCTTCTAAATCAAGTTACTTGATTCAAGTACCACTACCGGATTCATGCAGAGATTGGGTAAAAATGCTGGGAGAAGTTATAAGGCCTTACAGGGCGGCCCAACGCTCGTCCTAGAGCTTTGGGTCCTACCGAAGGTAGAAGCACGAATTCCAATCGCTGTTCATCTGGACACAGCCGCTCATGCTCTGTCCGGTGCGTCAAAGAGCGAATTGGCTCTGGAATTCGACACCATCTACGCCAAGGTCAGTTATCACGAGAAAAACCACGGCGCGTTTGAAGATTAGTGCACACTTGCCTCCGCTTATCTATCAGCAACTTTCTGTTGATACAAGACGCAGTTTACAATAACATTTTATCGACTCAACTTAGCTGTTAGATTTGTGCAACTTCAATTCAAGCTCCTCGAAGCAGGCTTATCCCCCCCTACCTGTAGCATTGCAGTGATTGCACTCAAGCAGCTGTGCTATAGTCATTAAAGGCTGTCATGCTCCATCGTCTCGCACGTTGTAGAAGTTGCGGGATCGCAGCTCATGGAGCTTGTCTGCACAGTCGTTGTTGTTTAACGAGGATAATACACCGCGTACAGCACCAATTTGGACGACACACAGCGCGAGACCGAGTGCATTGGGGACCAGTACGAGTATGTCCTCTTCTGCGATGCTGTGCAAGACCCAAAACGAGCCATCCCCGAGGAAAATGGCGCTGATGTTGATCGGAATCGTCGACGCGTCCTTCGTCTCAATAATTTTCTTCGTTGTCTCCAGGGGCGAAGCATACAAAGCCAAGTTGATGAAACCTCGCAGGACTCCGAGGGTTTTCTCGACAGCATCGCCCGACTGGTTCGTAGCCCCGCTCGTCCCGAGGCTGTAGTAAAGCGTGTAGCCCGCAAGAACGTAAAACGCGACGCCGTACAGCTTGTGGATGCGAGCGTGGTCTTGAGTCCAGTGGTAGTAAATTCCTCCAAAGGCGACCGATGCAAGCATGCGACCGCATACGCCACGAAAAGTGGCGGGCTATTGTTCGCCAGACGCGCGTACATGACCCACGCGTAGCAAATGCAGAAGATGAGGATGACCCATAGGACAGAGACGCAACCTGTCGAGCGATTCTTGTACATTCACCAGAAGTCTGGAAACGGAGCAAGCACGGACATGACGGCGGTGGCAGTGGAGAGCGCGAGGGGAATACTCGAAAACATTCTTGTCGGGAGAAAGAGGAAGTGAGGCTGCACCAAAACCCAAAGTGGGAAGAAGGAGAAATAACTGGGAGTGGATGGTGGGGTGGGCACGCCTTGGGAATAAACTACAGGGAGTTCAACGGGCCACGCGTGAGATATCGGAACGAAGTGCACAAATGCTGCAAATACCCACGAACGATTCAGTCAAAAGCTGTAGTTTTCATGCGAGATTTTTGTTTTGTTGTCCGTCCACCTGTACCAACCGAGCCGTCAGTGTCCGTGATCTTGCCTTGCATGTCGTAGTTACTTCATCCACACAAACCCGATGCAATTGACAGAATGCCCTGGTGTCACAACCAAGACCACTGGAGTGCAAATCCTGTCACCGCTGACTTTCGTGCCGTCGTGTCTTCTAGCTTCCACATCACGTCGTCATTTCTTGTCGACTAAATCCATGCTCGGGTCTTATTCAGTTTCAGCTATTCTGGCACTATAGGCCTCAAAATGCCTCGCTCAGCCTCAGCTCGCAGTTGTCATTCCACGCTGTTGGCATCATGGCCAGGCTGTCGACACCTTTTCCTGTTGGGTGTTTCGTGTGGTTGCCATGGACTCGCGTTTGGTATCTGGCCCGAGTCGAGGCACTTCGTGACGTCGAGTCTGGTGGCCTCGGGGATGTGGAGTTGCTGGTTCACGTGCACGGAGAGCCGTTCACAAAAGACAAGTGGTTGACTGTGCACCGCGATGGCACAACTGCAGGTGGCATTCCACCGCTGCGACTGCTTCAGGAGCTGCCCACAGCGCTCACAGGTATCGGTTCGCTCCCAGCCGTAGGAAATCGTGTCCAGCTTCTCGTCATGGATCAACAACTCGTCCAACTCATTGCATCCCGACAGACCGACGACGATCCGAGTGCTGACGAAATGCCGACACTGGTGGGGACCGTAGTGAAGGCGCTGCCTGCACGAGATGCATCATTAGTCGACATCGCATATCCCACCGAGAGTGTGGATCAAGCACCTGATGAGCCGCAGTGGCAACGCGTCCAGATCGGCAACGGATACGTGAGTCGATTTGCTTCTTGTCTTGGATCTCGGCATGGTTTACTCACATGTGACTTGTGTCTGCAGATTAACGTGATCTCGGAATCGCGTTTCGTCTTGCTCCAACAGCAGCTTGCCCTCGCCATCGGAGCACCGTTGTCTGATCCACCTGAACAGTGAGGAGCCATGCAAAACCAAAACAGCGCCATGGGGGGAGCTCAACGTACTGCTTTGTTCTATTCGGATTGGTCGTCTGGTGCGCATTCCGGGACATCTATTGCGCGTTCTACAGGTCGCTGTTGAGGCTGCCACTCCTCTTCTTGGCATAACTGACACGCTCCGGCGAATTCATGCTCTTGACGGAGTAGCTTGCGCTGGTTTGAACTGGCGCGCCGTATGCAAACTTGCGAATATTATTGCGCTGGATGCTGCGAAAGTCCAGGTCGTCTTCGTCATCATCCAGCGCAAATTCCTCCAGATCATCCTCGTGCATAGGCACTTCCAGATACGGGTTGAGCGGCAACGGACGGAAGCGGTAGCCGGTGGCGGTGAAGAAGCCCAATGCAGCCAGCTCGCTAACTGCCACAGCCACCCAAGTAGCGTCGTAGGGCAAGCTAGCCTGCAAGAGCTGCAGCACCAGCCGAGTCACGTAGATGTAGCAAATCACGAGCAGGTAAAATGACCGAAATTGCGTGAGTTTCTGGAGGTTGGCAAAGGCCTTGCCGTCAGTAGCAGCAGCAACTCGCAGCTGGCGAATGGACCATACGATGGGCAGCAGCACAGCGGCACAGCAAGCCACGTCTGCGATTATCAGGACGTCTCGCCAGCTCACCCAAGCACGCGTACCCACTGACGTCTCCGCCTCCAAAATCTGGGCAATGTTGCTCACAACCTGCAGCACCAGCACCAGCGACAGAACGGACTTGTCCTTTTGCGACAAATGAGGCTTCAGCAGTGACCACCCCGTGCCAATGAGCATCAGCACCGAGAACAGCAGCACCCCCTTCAGACTCATGAACGCGTACGTCACTGCAGTCCACGCTGTGAGCGTGTCGCCGTTGCGCTTCATGTAGTACGCACGCATCGCCTCAGCAAACAGCGCCACCGTCTTGACCGTCACTAGCACTGCCATCAGCCAATGCACTCGCTGCACATAGTCCAGATGTGTCGCTAGACACCACCCCCACGCTACTGCAGCGCCCAGGAAGAGCAAACTCGTGGCCAGGTACACAACCGGCAAAGGTGCGTCTCCTGCCGACAAAAAGTCTTTAGCTCCGTTCTTGAACATGGCGTCCATCTGAACACCACACGAAGAAAATGACAGGAAGAACTTGTCAGTCTACTGTACCAATGCTAAGGTAGCAAGTAGTTGATCCGTCAAAGTAGCTCCATCCTTACGTGGAAGGAGACCTCGATGCCAGGTGTGCACTGGGCGTAGAAAAGGTAGTAGAAGCCGATGCTCAGAGGTCCGTTGTGCTCTCCACCTTCTCTTCCGTTGAGTTCCACGTACTCCGTGCCCCGACTCACGTTCCTGTCAATGCCAGCCAGATCAGACCCAGGTCAGTTATGATTAAAAGGCTTACATATCATATGATAACTGCGTCATACCAGGTATGAGCATCTGTGAGGTCGACCCATCGACTGTCTTGACGAAGCTGCAGCACGCACTTGTCTCCTCCCTCTTCGCTGGCTTGAACCGCCATTGGGTCTTCCAGGTCTCTGCTATCTACAATGTCGTCTAGCAACGTCACCGTCTCCCACAGGTCGTCTTGCTATAAGAGTATCATATAACGTATCATAAGTCAGTTTATCATATAGTAAAAAACCGTTACTCGCGATATGATAATCATACATGCACGAAGAGCAGTCCGGCCTGAACGTCTTCGGCGTCATCGGGCGCGTTGATCTCCACGTCAGACACGCGCACGTCCACGCGCCCTGCAGGGCCGAAGCCGAAGCGCTCGATGAGGAAGTGCGAGCGGTCCTCGCCCTCGAAGGCCCACGACTGCTTCATGGCGGCGGCGCCATCCAGCACAAGCGCTGCGACGAGCAGTGTGCTTTTCCTCATAACTCGATATGAGTGTTCAGATAGAATGAGTTGTGGATTGACAAATGGCTACATGTAGCCATGATGGCGAGTTGCCGTGAGTGACGACAATTTCGCAAACAAATTGCATTTCTCTCTTTTCCTAAGCTTTTAAGCTTAAAAGCTTACTGCAAACTTGGCACCAGGTATTCAGTCGAAATATCCTTATTACAGTGCTTTCCCAACATGTGCCGTGCGCATAGCACTGATGAGCTCCGGCACCACGGCTGGCTCCGCGAGTGTGGACAAATCATTCGACGAATCTTCTTCACCTTGGGCAATCTTGCGCAGAATGCGCCGCATAATTTTCCCGCTGTGGGTCTTTGGTAGGTGTGGGAATGCAACGAAGATGTCAGATGTCGCGAAAGCTCCGATCTTGGAGCGAATTTCCATCGTGAGCTCCTACTCCAGCTGTGGTGTGGAGTTGACACCATCCATGAACATGACATAGCAGCAGACGCCTTCACCTTTAATGTGGCGCGGAATTCCGACAACGGCAGCTTCAGCTACTGCGTCGTGACAGATGAGCGTGCTTTCCAGCTCGGTAGTGCAGATTCGGTGGTCTGACGGACACAAAACATCATCGATGCGGCCTGTGATGAAGTAGTAGCCGTCCTTATCGCGATGACAACCATCGCCTGTGAAGTACAAGCCCTAGTGGGACGCAGTGTACACCTGCAAGTAGCGGTTGTGGTCGCCGTAGACCGTACGGGCCATGCCTGGCCTCGGCGATCGGGTGCACAATTGGCCCTCGACACCGTTTCCCTGGATTTCAGTGCCATTCTCGTCCGTCAGAACGAAGTCAATGCCGAAGAAAGGTTGGTGCATGAACTTGGCTTCATGGGGATGGCACCAAGTAGTTCAACGCCAATGTGGCCGCCCGTCTCCGTCTGCCAGTACGTGTCAATGATGTAGCATTGACGATTGCCAACCACATCGTAGTACCATTTCCATGCCTCCGGATTGATAGGCTCACCAACGCTGCCGAGAACCCTCAGACTAGAGAGATCGTATTCGCAAACGATGTCACTACCACGCACCACCAGAGCCGGATAGCTGTGGGTGTAGAATTGAGTCACGTTGTGGCGCTGGACCAGGTCCCAGTAGCGTCCATGATTCGGGTACACTGGAGTGCTCTCGAACAACACCGTCGTGATACCGTTCGCCAGGGGACCGTACATAACGTAAGAATGGCCCGTGATCCAGTCGCAGTCTGCCACGCACGCAAAAATACCATCGTTGTGGAGATCGAATGCGTATTTGGCTGTCATCATGGCGCACTGCAAGTAGCCGCCGATGGTGTGGGCGATGCCCTTGGGTGTACCGGTGGACCCGGAAGTGTACAAGATGAACATTAGGTCTTCTGCACTCATGAATTCTGCAGGGCAGTACGGGTGGTGGCGTGGCAGCGCCTTCTCCATGTCTACGTCGATCTCCGGGTTCATCTCGACTGCTGTGTTGTGAGTGCGCTGAAACACGAAGACCTTGCGCAAGAAAAGGAGGTTCTGAATAGCAGTGTCGACGGTCCGCTTGAGAGGTAGCGTGCGTCCACTGCTTTGGCCTTCGTCTGCAGTGAACATCCATTGCGCTCTAGCGTCCACGACGCGGCTTCGAAGCGCCTCGACCGACAGACTAGCAAAGATCATGTTGTGCACCACCGATTCGGGTGCGTGCAAGCATAACGAAGACCGTCTCGGGTATCATCGGCATGTACATGGCGACGGTGTCTCCTTTCTGCTCCGTGTACGAGATCTCTCGCCCTTGACCGATCTCGTCTGCTTCCCAGATGATGGCGGTCTTGGTCGGGTTCGTCCTCACGTGGCGATCGATGCAGTTGACACTCACGTTCATGAAACCGTTGAGGAACCAAGCCACGTCGCCCTTGTCCACGCTGCCAACGACGGTCTGGTCGAAGTCACGAAACCACAGGAGGTTCTTTCGAGCGAGGTAGACCCAGAACTGTTCAGGGTCCTCGAGCGAGCGCTTGTGCATCGCCTCATACTGCTCCAAGCTCTTGATGTGCGCCTGCTTGGCGACTGCGTCGCTAACGGGTATACCCCGGTGTTGGTAGTGGTATCTGTGCTGCCTCCCATGGAGCAAATTCGATTGTAACGCGGACCTCAGGAGGTCAGTTGGGTACATTTCAACATCGATTGCTAGTGATGCAAGACGCGAGTTCACCTGGACTTGATCCTAGAACCGAGGCGCAGTAAGCGAACCGACGGTCTCAGCTTTGCTTTGTGTTGCAGTGAAGCAGACGGCTCGTAGTAAGAAAACGCCGTACGTATAACGAATCCACAAAAACCCGGGGCTTGTCATCTTCGGTGAGTGGGAAGACAGTCGAGGCAACAAGCGAAGGCAAGACGGCCGCACCACCGACGGATCGACACGAGGATCGCGGTGGAAACACCCACACGCGCTCACCGAGGGGATCTTCCAAGTGGCAATCCTTCATTCGCATTTTTCTTTTGGCGTGTCCTCCCCTCGTCACACACAATAGCAGCCTTTTCCGTCGCTGAAGGGCGGCTACCATGTCAGTCTTCCTGGATATCCTCCGCGTCCTCTCCACTATCACTGCGATCATGGTCGCTCTCTCACCGACTCCGGCCTTTTGGCAGATTTACAAGACCCGATCGACGGGGAAAGTGTCGATCCTTCCTGTGCTCATGATTTTCTGCAATTGCTACGATGGGTCCTGTACGCGTATCTCGTGGACAACATCCTGCCTCTATTCGTGATTTGCACCGTTGGCATGCTGGTGTCTCTTGTCTACGGAGGCATCTACTATCGCTGGAGCGTCGAACGCGCGCACAATCACAAGCTCTGCGCCGCGGCATTCGTCGTGCTGGGTGTCTACACGGTTTACTGGGACGAACGGGGTCACGAACCAGTCGGATGATGCAGTGGAAAAGACCCTCGGGATCCTTAGCGATGTTGTCAATCTGGCGCTTTATGCTCCACCGCTGGAGACGATGACGAAGGTGATCCAAACCAAGGATGCTTCTACGTTGCCCATTTTCATCAGCGCCATTTTCCTCGCGAACGGCGTGATTTGGATCGTATTCGCTATCGCAGACGACGACATGTTCGTGTTGATCCCCAATGCCATCAGCCTGGTACTTTGCATCGTCCAAGTGTTGTTATACATGATGTATCCCCCGCGGAGTGCGAAGGAGCCCTCCGTTTGCGTGGTCGGTGGAGAGGAGCTTCGATCGCCAGGAGCATACGAGGAGGTGAGGGGGCTTCAGTCATCGACAGGTCTGGAATATGCTGGGCTGAAAGACGCTGCAGTAGTTTGAACTTTGTACAATCCAACGTCCTTGATTCGATCGGTTTCTCCACGTCCTGCGTGGGTGCTCCAACTCAAAACTTGCGTCCATAAAATACCTCTCCTGCCATAAACCCAAATAGAAGGTCATTAACCCCCCCAAAAAAAAAAAAAACTACCGCACAGTGCGACGCCCATGACAGTGCGGTCGGACCGGGGACGAACTCCTAGCAGCTGACCCTAGTTTAGAGTCTTGTGGCAACGCGTAGATGTTGACAGAGGAGGCGATGCATTTAGGGGACTGCATACTTGGGTACTTTACTTACATTGAAAGTGTGAGCCAGATGTGCAGAATGAATGCCACTTCAACATGCGCCAAGTATGTTGGTATGCACTATCAAAAAGCAACGTTGTGTGCCTGCTGAGCAGGGCATATTGAACTTTCTTCACCTGTTAACTCGTACTTGTGGGGGGAGGGTCTTTTGGTCTTTTCGCTGGTACTGTAGTGCCCCATGTTACGCCTCCCATGACCCACGCTTGGTCCTTCCTAGCAGCCTGTTGGTTATCTCTCGCAACGTGTCAGTAGAAGGCACTAGGTTAACTTGGTCAATGTATGCTGCAGGTTGTTGCTCCACTCTCGCTTCGTCTTCAAGCTCTAACTGCACGTACTCGGTTGCATCCAGCACGCTCGTCAGACATTCTTGAGCGGCGCTGGGTGACGTGGCCACATCCATGTCCAGTGTCCTGAAACACAAATGCATCCACTCCTACATCATTCCCCACACATGTAGCTATGGTCTGAAGGCCCACTCACCTCGGACTTCCCAGGTGATCTCCAGACGCACAGCAGCAGCACCTTGGGTTGCGTCGGAGATTGTCCAGCACTGCGTGCATCAACTGCTGCTGCGTCTTGAGGTCGGCGAAGCTGTCGGCGATGAAGTCCATGTGCTGCAGGGACAGCGGGTACACGACGGACTGAGGAGGAGACAGCAGCTCCTTTTCGCCTGCAAGCCTCCGCTGCAGCCAGCGCCACAGCCAACGCACTGCAGAGTGCGTGCACCAGCGTAGTACGCCTTGCGCCACATCCATGAGGGCGCGCTCAGGCCGATCGATCTCCAAGGCGTTCAAGAGCTTTGCGTCTCCAGACCAGGCGTCGGCAATGAGCAAAGGCTCTAGGACACTGAGAGCGGAGGACTGCATGAGTGAGTGGTGAGGTGGGGGCGAGTGGCGAGTTGAAAGCGGAATGAAAAGTGTGAACAGTCTGGCGGCCGAGTGCGGAGTGAAGGTCACTTCAACATGAGGCCACTTCAACTTGCGGCAACCAGCTTGATTACCACCCTACCACGACTTATCAGCGTTTTAGTATGGTTCTCCATTCAACAATCTTCCAGCCTACGCCAGGTGCCTCATGCACGCACAGCCAGCACGTTTTGGTCTCGACCATACCGCCAATCATATCGGCGATCACATCGCACGTCTTTCGTATCGAAAGATCAATTGAGCGTTTCTAAAGGCTTGCAGCATTCCGTCTCGGCAAACAGGAGACGCAGCTCCATCTGGTGCTCACGCACTTGTCGTTCTAGGTTTCCAGAGGCCCCCGTAACGGGGCGACAGACTACGGGGGCCCTGTTGTCTGTCGCCTCGGTCCAAGTCCTCAAGTCGCCACTGTAGTAATGCCCTCCCTCCCTCTTTCCTTCCCTCGTAGGTAAATTCGCCTCGATCTTTATTGGCGAGTCTCCAGTGGAGACGTGTGCCGGAGCAGATGAGGTCACTTCTCGACCCGGCGATGCAATGCCCTGGACAGGTGGTGTTCACGAGATTCGGGCCGCAGGTGTCCGCGGAATCTCAAGATGTCAAGACCGTCTCGATGGACAGCCCCAAGTGCGGAATTGACCCCGGAAGCTCAAAGTTTACTTTCCATTTCGCTAAGTGATCCCCACATAACTTACCGATCTGCGCTCTCGACATGAAGACTGTCTCCACTTTGGCACTCGCTCTGCTGGCGACTGACACCGTTCAGGCGATCAGCGAGGGCTTTGACCTCACGGACCACACGAGTCAACTCAACTTCTACCACCAAGCTGCCACCGACCTCACGTTGCGCTTGACGACAGCTGCGCCGTGGACCAAGTGCACATGGTGGGCGAAGATTACAAGGCGGTTGTGCTATAAGACCGCGATCCCTTCGCTAACGGTTCCTACTTCCTTGTTTGCTGCAGATTATGCGTCAAGGCACTCGCTACCCTTCGTCCGGAAGCTACAGCGGCATCAAGAGCTTTGCTGAGACTGTCACAGAGTACTTGAGCTGGCCCAACATGTCGGACACCATGGCCGAGGAGCTGCAGTTCCTCAAGACCTGGAGCCTCACGGAGCTGATCCCGAATCCGGACATTGAGGTGGACAACATCACGACGCTCGGGCTGCAGGAAGCGTACGACGTCGGCTCTACCATGCGGAGCAAGTATGCCGACCTATTCAACTCGAAGGAGACTGTGTGGATGAATGCGAAGGAGCGTGTGGTGCGCACTGCACAGAGCTTCATGAAGGGATTCCACGGTGAGGACTGGGACACGAAGCTCTTGGTACAACTGAACAACACCAACGAGACTGTGGGTGGCAACACGCTGACTCCTATTGACGTGTCCTAACTTCGACGGCGACGAGAGCTCGGGTCAGACTGCGTTTGCTGAAGCTACGGGTTGGCAAGATGCTCTGGCAGAGCGTCTCGAGTCGTTGTGGCCTGGCTTCGGTTTCTCGACTGGCGTGGCATTGACGGTCATGGACTTGTGCATGTACCAGCGCAACTACCTGGGCAAGGACCGCCTGGAGTTCTGCCAGATCTTCACGGACGACGAGTGGGAGCACTACGCCTATCACAAGGATCTGGGCTACTACTACGGCTCTGGATACGGTGTGGCGCTCGCGCCTACTGTCGGATTCCCGTACGCCGAGGCAGTGACAAAGCTGCTGAACGAGATGGAGACCACGTACTGTCAGAAGATCTTCGTCGCTTTCAGCCAGGACACCCAGCTGAACGCCATGTACTCCGGCTTCGGGCTCAACTACGACGAGACGTACCCGACGGACGCCATCAACGCCACTCGCAACTATCGTTCGTCGCGGGTGGTTGCTATGGGCTCGCGCATGGTGACGGAGCGCATCACATGTGGCGGGGAGAGCTTCAACATCAACGAGCAGGTGGTTCCTGTGGCCGGATGCCAGACCGGACCCGGTCTTACGTGCCCCCTTGCCGAGTTTGTGCAGTACATGGAGACTCGCAAGACCGAGGTGGGCGACTTCGTGACGGAATGCGCCTCCATCGGCGGGTCCTCGGAGCTCACGCTGTTCGAGAACCCGTCATGAACCAGTGCGCTGTGACGTCGTGCTGAGCAAAGCAACTCCTGAACCAAGTAGGCAAGCGATCGTAACCACTAACCGTGCCGTTAAGGTTTAAGATTCATATACCGATGTGCTCTCGTCTCGTGCGAATCTTGGAATGAATAATTCCAAGCTTGCGTCCGTCCGTGAGTGTGTTGTTTCCTCGCCACGTGCTGGACATGTTTGGTTGCCAGCAATAACTGCCTTGAACTCCGTCGTTTTTGAATGACACCACTCAGTTCCAACGCGTCCAAGCTGTCCACTTGTGCGCACACTCACACGTACTCCGATTGCTTCAAGCCACGGCAGTGCCTTGCACGACACGACGGCCGTTCAGGTTAGCGTAGCAACATGACCACAGCAAGTTCTTCCGGTGTCCGCTCGCTTTCGAAATTTCTATGATTCTGTCTCGTCGCATATATAGACGAGTCGAGCAATGCACGAAACGACATGATCTTCGGCCGTGTATCGCTTCCTATCACGAGGACTGAAGCCCGCGGGTGCGTGCTTTGGTCGCGCCGTGCAGTCCAGTGCGCAACTCGCCCCGTTCGATGGATTCACGGAGCGCTCCGGACTTCAGCACGTCGAGGACTTGGCCGGCCAAGGGTAGCACAACTACGCGGCCATGGGCTGCCCTGCGGTTCGAAGCAAGCAGCCTGGACCATTTCCAAATCGGATCCCTATAGCCGACCGTGATTCACAGAGCTTCACCTGTACGTGCTGCCTTCCTGTCGCGACCAAGATGAGCGTTGGATTGACCGTTCTCCAAGCCATAGCGTCGTCCTGCACGATGGCCATGATCCTCAGCTCGGTGCCGTCGATGTATCGCATCCACAAGAATCGCGATACAGGAATCGTGTCGCTCTTCCCTCTCGTTGGACTCTGGCTCAGCTGCCACTTAGTGTACGTCTCGTTGCCTTGCTCTACCACGACACACAAATACTAACTTATTGCCTGGCGCTATGGTTACAGAACGCTTTACGGGCTCCTACTTCCCTCTCGTCGCCATCTACCTCTTCGGGGAGCTGACCTCCATCGTCTACGTCAGTGTGTTCTTTCGATGGACGAAGGCTCGCTCCTACACTGTGAAGACGATCGCCGTCAATATCTTTATCATCGTCCTGCTTACAGCCTACGCCGTGCTGAATGACAGGCGTGACTGGCCAGACCACCGCCCAAGTTGGAGATACCGTGGGCTACATGATGACGGTGGGCTGCTTGCTGCCTTACATTGCGCCGCTCGAGACCTTCAAGACTGTACTGAAGACGCGTTCAGGGGCATCAATCCCGCTCGGCATGTGCCTCGCTGGAGCCATTTCGAATGCGCTGTGGGTGCTCGAGGGATATCTCGACAACGACATTTTCATTCTGGCCCTCAGCGCTGTCTGCTCTATCATGGGGTTCTTCCAAGTCACGCTCTACATCATCTACTGACCAGGCCGATACCCAGCTCCTGTAGGCATACCGAACATCAACTGCGTTCTTTCTGTGACGGCCTCACTGGCCGTGAAGAGCGACACCACTGTCGAGAGTCTGCCGTCACCCAACTTCATCGCTATCTGCTCGCCGCCGTGAGCATAGTTATATCCCATCAGATAGACTCATAGACGCACAATAGAAAATAAAACAATAGACGTTCCAAGCCATTTGGCACCGGCGACGATGTCACCGCACTCGTCCGCTCAATGTCCGAAGACTTCCACTTTCATGCCCCGCAACCCCCAATCATTGGCGTGCGCTCATACAAGAGCGAATGAAAATCCACAGCCAAGAGGACGCATGCGGGACGCTTGCGACGGATGGCGGTGACAGGCTCGCTTCAAGTCTGAAGCGTGGAGGACGACGCTCGCCTTGAAATGGTTAAATTGACAGCTGATCGATGGCCTCGTTGCCACCAGCTTTTGCTCGGTTCTCGGCATGGATACGGTGCTGACGCCAGGAAGGCTTTGGCCAAACGAGTCGAGCGGGACGCGTTTGATCATTTTTGAATTGGACTCGTTCAGCCCACGTCGAAAGCTGTAGCGAAACGACCACGATGAGCATAGAACTCACGATCATCCAGGTGCTGGCGTCGATCTGCTCGGTCGCCATGATCCTCAGCTCGGTGCCAGCTATGCACCGCATCCACAAGCGTCAAGACACCGGAGAGGTGGCGCTCTTCCCTCTCGTGGGACTTTGGATCAACTGCCACGTGCTGTAAGTCGCTGTGCCCATCACATTGACCCTGTAGATGAAATCATGTTACTAACAATATTGCTGTGCTGAGCAGCATGTTGTACGGATGGGCAACCGCGAACTACTTTCTTCTCTTCGCCACATACTTATTCGGCGACATCATGTCGGTCCTGTACATCGGCGTGTTCGTCCGATGGACCAAGCAGCGCCCGTACGCCTTGAAGGCCATTGGCGCGTCCTCCCTCGTTGTGTTGATCACCGCGACCTACACAATTCTAGGCATGACCGGCGCGACTGGCCAGTCCACCGACCAGGTTGGTCTCGTCACGGGCTACATGATGGCGGTGGGCAGCGTGTTGCTGTATATTTCGCCGTTTGAGACTATCAAGACAGTGTTGAAGACTCGCTCGGGAGCTTCGATCCCTTTTGGGATGTGCCTTGCCGGGGCGATGTCTAACGTTCTCTGGATGATCAACGGTTTGCTCACGAACGACATCTTCATCTTCCTGCTCGGAACCGTGTGCTCAGCGTTGGGGTTTGTGCAAGTGGTGCTGTATCTCATCTATCGTCCAAGGCGAACGCAGGTTGGCGTGGAGTTTGGCGCGGAACAGACACAACCAGGAAAGAAGTTCGTTCTTCCAGTGACAGCTTCAACCACAGCACCAGGTGATGGCATCGCGGGCTTTCTTCCTTCGCCAGTTTTCATTGCCGTCCAGTCGCCTTAGAAGAAAATGCTGAATGTTGGTGTTGATAAATATACTCCATCCTAATTTACCTTCGACTGGTCTTCTAGACTTCTCGTAGCTAGCTGAACTAAGCTTAGTAACTCTTTTTTTAGTAAATTGCTCACCGACTGATCCCAGTTACTTATTGTTAAGTATTGGTGCTAGCAAATATAGCTGAGTTCGCCGAATCTGCATTATTATTGGATGCATAGATCCTCTGCGTTTCGCGCTAACTTTCGACCATCGCTTCGTCCTCACAGAGTACGTGAAACGGAAGGCAACACATTCGTCTACAGGTTTTCATTTGGCTCAGTCCCACGCTCTCACAACAGTCATTCACCGCTACGTTATTATAATAGCGTCCGTTTCAGCTTCAACTTCTACCACTTCAAGCACAATAGAAGAGGCTGAAACATCGACCCGCTTCCAATCACCGTGATACGATGCCTAGTAACGTGGCTGTCGACTAAAGAAGCTCTGGTTGCTGGTCTTTTGTAGTGGTGCTTCAGATGCCTGCCTTGCCTTGCTTGTCGGGCAATGCTTGGTGGCTGAGCGACTCAGACTTTTGCGTCCGGACAACTCCATTGATTCGACTTAAGGCTGCACTCTCGTGCTCACTTCTTGAGTGGACAAGTTCAACCGAGGTCACCACAGGCCAAGCAGGCAGTCAAGATGAGTGTAGGGCTAACAGTTCTGAAGGCACTGGCGTCAAGTTGCTCCGTGGTCATGATTCTGAGCTCTGCCCCATCACTCTATGCCATCCACAAGCGCCATGACACGGGCGGTGTGGCTCTCTTTCCTCTGGTTGGACTCTGGCTCAACTGCTGCATGGTGTACGTTGCGTCTTCCCATTTGCTTGTGGAATATCCAGCCTAACTGATAAACTTTTGCTGTTTAGGATGCTTTACGGCTGGACTTCGAGGTGTGTACTTCCGGTGGACGAAATCACGAACGTACGCTTTGAAGGCAATCGGCGCTGCCTTTACCGCAAGTGTGCTTGGTTCCCTATACGTCATTTTGGGGATGACGGGCGTGGCTGGCCAACCAATCGGCTAAGTCGAACTGATCGCAGGCAACATGATGACTGTGGCTTGCTTGTTGCCGTACGTCGCCCCGTTCGAGACAATCAAGACGGTGCTGAAGACGCGATCCGGCGCTTCAATCCCCTTCAGCATGTGCCTGGCTGGGGCAACTTCCAACTTGATCTGGATGGTCGAAGGGCTATTCACCAACGACATGTTTATTCTCCTCCTCAGTGCTGCTTGCTCGACCCTGGGGCTTGTTCAAGTGGCGCTGTATCTCATCTTCCGACCTGCTAAGAAGGTGCCAGTAGTCGTTGCTCCATCCGTATCCGCAGACAAAACGTGCGTTCTCCCAGTAAAAACCTCACCTACGAAGCTAGGCAACGATGCTTGCGCACTCCCAGCGATGAAGCTAATTCCGCCGAGATGTAGTGATAAGCTCGACATTACCTCACCGGCAGCTCTCGTTTCTGTTTGCATCTCGTAACATGTATTTCAATAGACTTCATAGTTGACACCTTTTTCAGTTTAATCTGTTCCTACAAAATACTGCAAATCTCGCTGTCCCGACGTTTTGAAGGACGGCATCTCACGAAGAGCAGCACTTTAAACCCCTCGGTCACGCCCGTGTGCTGTACTCGTCGACAAACACCGGGATACAGCGCTGGCCCCGCTGAATTCGGTTGCGTCTAGGCTGGCAACGTCTTCATCGAGTGCAGCATCTGATGTTGGCGTCTCCGATAGCGACCTGCAATATTGTACGGCACAACTTCAGCCGTATCTGTACATGTTACTGTAGTGGCCCCTACATGACACAACACGGTTTTTTGGATTTACACTCATCAAAGATTGCCATGCTCATTTCTTTCGTGTTGCGTGGTTGCCCCGGATACGCCACTCACAATTGATTTGCAACAGGCTTACGAAAACAATGGCGAACGACGGCTTGCTTATCACTTTGCGCGTTTTAACATTCGTGACGGCTCTCGCTGTCGGCCTCAGTCCGTATCCAGAAATTCGCCGTGTTCACAAGCAACGGGACGCCGGCGAAGTGTCCATCTTTCCAGTCGTCACTCTGTTTGGTAACTCCTACCTATGGTACTGTACGACCATGGCGACTCGATACTGTCGAGTGGGAGAAGCTAACCACGTTCGTTGGCTGCTGCTTATAGGATGATCTACTCGTACCTGATTGGGAACTTCTTCCCTCTCTTTTCCGTGTGCGCCTTTCAGACTGTATCGGCCATCGTGTTTGGCGTCATCTACTGGTGGTGGTGCACCTCGCGTCGAAGGGTTTACGTGTTGTGGGGAATTACTGTTGTGAGCATGATCCTCATCTCGATCTACGCTGCTATTGCCGTTGCTGGGGTCACTCACCAGTCCGAGCACCAAGTCGAGAAGATTCTGGGCTACATGTGCGTCGTCATGAACTTCTGCCTGAAGATCGCGCCGCTGGAGACCTTGAAACGCATCATCCGCACGAAGAACGCGTCGTCGATGCCCGTTACGATGTCCATTGTCGCCTTCGTCAACGGTTTGCTTTGGGTCTGGACCAGTGCTCTCGAAGACGATATGTACGTGCTCACGACCAATGCAGCAGGCGCGGCGCTGGGAGGAGTCCAGATCATCGTGTACATCATTTACCGACCAGAGAAAATCAAGGAGGCAGCGCTCAGTCCGGCGACTGGGTGCGTTGGTAATGAGCACCTGCGTCCCAAGAGCGAGCAGACCATCGTGTACGACCTGGAGGCAGACGCATGTAGCGTCAAGGACGAGCGAACCAAGAGCACCGCGTTCGTAGAGGTGAAATCGCCTTCAGATAAATAATATCCGCGATGTGCAGACATAACCTGCACGACAAATCTCGGCAACATCCATTGGAGATGGAACCTCATTATCGCTATGGCGAGCGAGGCGCGCTGCGTATGCTGACATTCACACTGTAGGATTGAGACCATTTCCAGATATCTACCATGTGCGGAGAGATCTTAAGTTGTCACACGCTTCGGGAGCGCATCTTTCTTTTATCTCTATTAACCCAGGGTCAGTCCGTGGTGTTTTACCACCAACATGTTCTTATTGACTTTGCCACAGTGGCCAAATTATGCTGTTATGTCATGGTAGTAGTCCAACTTGTTTCGTCGTCTGCTTCACGCACACAAGAGGAACTGGAGCACTCTGAGAGAGAGGTGTCTGCTTGTGGCGTGGAGTTTGAGTCTTGCTATTGCAAGAATCTAATGAGAGCATGATGTCCTCAGGGCATCACGCTTGTTGGTCGACTCAGCCATTTTAATTACGCTTAGCTTCAAGTTGAAGTGCTCCAGTCCGACTAAGACTGTCTTAGCTTTTCACACTTTTAGATCGGTGTGCATTGGTTGTGTTTCGTACACAGCATGCGCTCGTTGATACATGTACAAGGGCGGAGTGGTTAGCTCATCATACCAACCCGTTGTCGTCCAAGGATGAAGAGATCGATTAATTTGAGTTGCTCGTTTGAAGCTGCGCACAAAATCACAAGTGTAATATGAAAATGCCGCCTGTCAAATAACTGGATAAGCTTAGGAACACAAGGCAACGTTTTTTAAACGATAAAAGCAAGTGCAAATGGGCGCCTACCGCGGGCACGGGTCGTGATCCAAGCCGAGGTCGCCGCAGTGGGCGACCTTGGGTGTAGGTGTAGCCTTCTAAACCGCAACAAATTCACATTTAGAGTGCAATGGTTATTGCAGAGTGAAAATTTGATAGTGTGCAAGATTACATTTGACCCCTGCATCCGTTCTAAGGAACTTGGCTTATCATGCTGGACTGCTGTACTACCGGTAGGCCTACAAAAGGCCAAAAGCCTTGACATATGAGCCGAGGAGTTTTCCGGTTACGATTTGTCTGCAACAGCTCCGCTTGGTAGACGTGATCATCGCGCGAGTATTTTAATAGGAGATACTGCGGTCGGATCACGGCACGCGCTCTAAGAACGCAGTGCATGTATTGAGCTTGGGCTCCTGTGTTAGGCCCTGGTTTCTCCACTGGTGTCTAGAGCAACGCCCGACGACGTCGGTCCGTCGACTACATGTTCGAGCAGTTCAACTTCAACTACATGTACTAAACATCTTACGTCGACTTCCAATCACATTGTTTGCTGTACACGTGGATTGCATGTCGCGTTGCCTTTGACCCACATACATGTACTGTACTGTGGTAGATCACGCGCATGCTGACGTCCTACCATTTCCTCCCTTGTTAGGAAGTACTACCAGCACCACCAGCACCACCAGCACCACTACTCTGCCTAGTCGACGCCATCGATTGTTCGGCCAGGACGCAAGGTCTTAATCCCAACGATGGTGGTCTCTGCTGCGCCTGTGCGCCAGCCATTCAGGCTATTCTTTTTCGATGAGTCACCCAAAATTATGGGGCCCCTCCTTAATGATTCAAAAACAATAACTGTATTGGCGAGGTATCAGGTTTAGCGACATCTTATAATAAGTTACAATACAAACGTGTATGTAACCGCATTGTATTCGTTTATAGAAATATCGCTAAAGAGAGACTGCGACAGACACCGGAACCGGACATCCGCTGCAACACCTGGGCGTTCACTTTCCGATTTGCCGGGCACACACCACACCTGACAAGTGTACACGCTGCCGCAAGCTTCTCCCAAACCAAGATGGTCCACAGCGACGTCGTTATGGTGGTGCGCGTCTGGATCTGGTGCAGCACGCTGCTCTTGATCTACATGCCGTCGCTCTTCGTGCGTCACATTTACAGAGAGAAAACTGTCGGTTCGGCGTCTATCGCCCCCATCTTCTTGGTGCTGACCAACTCGCACGTGTGGATGCTGTATGGCTACCTGGGCAAGACGTGGTTCCCGAGCTTTCCGGTCTTCCTCATCGGCGACGTCGTTTCGCTGGGTTACTTACTCGTCTACTGGTGGTACTCTGACGAGCGTCGCCAAGTGGCCAAAACCATCAGCATTATGTTTGCCTGGCTCGCTGTTCCTACATTTTACGTGATCGTCGCCAGCTTGGGCTTTACTGGCCAGACACGAGCCGAGATCTGGAAGACCCAGGGCTTATGCTTCTGTGATGTCACCGTCATTTCGATCCACATGCTCATGCTTAAGAACCTCATTCACGCGTTCAAGCGTAGATCTGCTGCATCGCTTGTCCCGCGCTCTCTGGCTGTGACCACTTTCAACACTTTCGGCTGGTTCACGTTCGGCCGAGTGACTTCAAACTGGATTATTGCCGGGCCTCAAGTGTTTGTCATCGCACTTCACGTGGCCGCGTGGACCATGTACGTCGTCTTCACCCGTCGAACGAGACCCGAGACAGCTCTTAGTGCCATGGAGGAGGGCTCTGTTGTCACGTCTGTGGACCTCTCGCCCAAGGTCGAGCTCGATATCTGTACGAAGGAGAGAACTGCTCCTAGCAACCCAGAATACCAGGCCTTGCGGTCGCCACTAGCACCATTGCACCGATAGACCAAAACATAATAAATCGACTAACGTCTTGTAAATGAAAGGAAGGATTGGTCACAGCCACCCTCGCCGCTTGTGGCCACCACAGCAGCGACCAAAGCCACTAGAAAAAGTGCGGGAAGTAGTCCACTCATCACAAATTGAGACATGGGTGGCCCCATCGTTAAACGAGTCGCTGCAGCCTGCAGCGCAGGGCCTGCGCTCCACTGCTTCTGCGCCTGGCACAGTTGGCACGTCCACCGAAATCGGCGAAGACTTAGTGACGCATCACTACCGTCACTTCCTCTTTTGCTCCTCCCCATCGAAAGCTCTGATGGTCGACAGCGCCGTGCTCTGGGTAATCAAGGTCCTCGCAGCGTTGACGTCGCTGAGGATGATCTGTAGCCCCGCCCTCTCCATCTTCCGGATCCACAAGAAGAGAGACGTCGGTGTCGCGTCTATCATCCCGCTGGTGTCGCGTCCGTCATCCCGCTGGTGTCGCTGCTCGCCAACAGCCACATGTGGGTACTCTACGGGTATATGGTGGAGAACTGGTTCCCGATATTCTGGATCTTCGCGTTCGGGGACGTGGCGGCGTTTACTTTCCTTGCGGTCTACTGGAAGTACACAACCGAGCGTCGCTATGTCACACGCGTTCTGGTAGTCGTGTTCTCGATCTTGATACCTACGCCGTAGTCGGCGGACTTGGGTACACTGGCCAGAGTCGCCGCCAGGTCGGCTCGACGTTAGGCTTCATCTGTGACGTGGTGGCTGTCTGTACGGCGCGCCGATGGAGAAGCTGTTCCACGTTCTCAAGTATCGGACCGCCGTCTTCATCAACGTCCACATGGCCATCGCTGGACTCTCCAACAACTGCACGTGGACCACGTACGGCGTCCTCAGTAGCAACTGGTTCATCATCTCGCCCAACATCCTGTTCATCTCACTTAACTCGTTCACGCTGGTGCTCTACATGGTCTTCTACCCAAAGACGCATCCGCTGCCCGATAACTTCCACCGTTCGACCGGAGCCGAGTCGATGATTTCCATTGAGCTTACCTAACAGAACTTCGCGCGTGCATGAAAGTCTCATGGCTAGTAATTTTGAAAAATAAATGACATTGAAAGACAATGCGAAGGTGTCAAACGATCGAGTGACGTTCGTTTGGATGCTGGTGGCATTGATAATTTTTTGGTTGGGGCGGAGACTTTGCCCCATGTCGTCATCGCTTTGGAGAGGGTTTTGCTAACGATGGACGATCACGTAATACCTCCGTTTTCGAGTAGACATTATTAACTATGCTTTAAAGTCATTCCTATGTACCAGTTAATTGGTACAACAGATACTGTATTCCCTTAGACAAGCATAATCGTAATCTTCACGTGGCATCATTTTATCACGTATCACCTCAAGGTCGATGTGTTCATTGTCCAATTCACCACCCCCGCTTGCGTCTACATCTCCACATCATACTCCGTAGCCCCCCGCCATGGTGAGCAGCGCCGAAATGCGAGTGATTGAGGTTCTCTCGGCCTTGACGTCGCTCGCTCTCATCTGCAGTCCGGCCATCGCCATGTACCGCATCTTTCGGATGAAGGACACTGGCGTCGCGTCCGTCATTCCGCTAGCCACGCTGCTGGCCAACTCGCACATGTGGATGCTCTACGGCTACATGATCGAGAACTGGTTCCCCGTCTTCTGGGTCTTTTTGTTCGGCGACGTAGCTGGACTGTTCTACCTCTCCATGTACTGGCGGTACACACCCGAGCACCGCCAGGTTGCGCGAGTTCTGGGCACCACACTCGCGATTTTGCTCATTGCCTCGCTGTACGCTCTCATCGGCCGACTGGGTTACACAGGGCAGACCAGAGGGCAGGTGGGCTCCACTGTTGGCGTCCTGTGCGACGTCGTCGCTGTATGTCTCTACGGGGCTCCTATGGAGAAACTCTTCCACGTGCTCAAGTACAGGTCGGCCGTCTTCATTAACGTGCACATGGTGCTTGCCAGTCTCGCCAACAACGTCATGTGGTTCGTATATGGCATCGTGACGCACAACTGGTACATCATCTCGCCAAATATTCTCTTCATCACGTTAAACTCGTCGACGCTGGGGCTTTACCTGGTGTTCAATCCGAAGACACACCCGCTACCAGCCGACTTCAACCAGCACATTACGACTGAAGATTCTGAAGTGTCGATGGAGCCCTCACCCAAGACCGCTTTCTATCGTAAGACTGACGTCGATGCCGCCAGTCCAGGACAAGTGTTCGGAGCACCGCAGTCGCCTCCAGAGACGCTAGTGTAGTTCGTAGCAGCAACAATTATTAATACAACAAGTTTTTCATTGGCATTCGTATTTCGCTGATCGAGTGAGGAGCTTCAAGTTGCAGCATGGCTGGCTTTCGCCGTGCATGACATTTGAAGTCCTCATCCTGGACGCCTGGGGCCCACTGGCACCCGCCTATCATAACTCGCTGCACTACCGCCAATCTTGACGCAAGTGCTAGCTCCGTCACCTGCACTGCAGTACACACGCGGTCCGGATGTCATCGACCCATCCTCGCAAATCACGTCGAAGTGGTGGGCGTCATTTCAGAGCCTTGAAGGTACCTCGACGCTGAAGATGGGGATCTGGATGGTGGTGCTCAAGGTGGCCACGTCCATCGCGGCCATGAGTATGTGTTTGAGTCCGATCCCATCCATCTACCGAATCTACACGACCAAGGACACGGGTGAGGTGGCGGTGCTCCCCCTAGTGGCGCTTTGGATCAGTTGCCACCTTTGGTAGGATTGCTTGTCAATCGCCTCTTTAATGGTATCATTGACTTGAATGTTACCTGTTTGTTGCAACACTACCCGTATCAGGATGATCTACGGCTACGTCACGAACGACCTCGTCAGTAGTATATACTGGAACATTACGCCGGCAGTTTTTTTTCTTACGGAAATTTATCAAGGAGAGTATGTTTAACGCTTNGTAGGGCTACATTTGGAGTGACCACACTTTCTTTTCCCGATTAAGTACGGTAGCAAATTCTCTTCCTTTCTTCTTTCTCATTCCAGAATCTGCCGGCTTGAGGAAAGATGGTGACGCTCGTATGCGCAGAGGTGGGCAAGGAAGGAAGCGCTTTCCCTGTGGACATTGACACGAGTCAGCTAGTGGGACACTTGAAGGATGCAATCAAGGCGAAGAAGATGTATCAGTTTCCCGCGGACAAACTGCAGCTCTTCCTGGCGAAGAAGGGCGACGGCGCGTGGCTGTCAGATGACGACCCAGCTNATCGACGGTGAGAAAATGAGGGCGACGTGGACGATTCAGGATGTGTTGACGGAGAACAACATGCCAGGACCCCAGTCGAGGGAAATCCACGTGCTGGTGGTGGTTCCTGAAAGTCCAGCGACCGGGGCTACGGCAGCGACAACGCCGCAAGCAAAGATGATCGTGAAAGTGCCAGCCGGAAAAAGGAGGAGAACGGATACCATTGCTTCCACTCGGTTGGATGAATTGGTCGCAATTACCGCAATTGGACAGCAACTGAATCGTGAGACTGACCTGGCCGTGGGAAAATTATTGGATATTCCAAAGACAGTCTTGAGTACAAGTTTGTACAACGGCTTGTACATCCGACAGGAATATTGGGACCTCCATAAGATGATCGAGCAAGAATTGGCGTCAGATGGATCGCTACGCAGAATTCTTGTGGTCGGCAGTCCTGGGATTGGGAAGTCAGTATTTGGAGTGTTCTTGTTCCTTGTGTTCACGACGGAGAAAAAGGATATTGCCTACCGCCCTCTTGGTGAATCGTCGACCTATTACTTCAATTGGAACAGCGCGAACGGCTACGAGATATCTGATACGCCGCTTGCTGGAAAAAAATACGAGGGTTTATTTGATGGTAATGAAGCCGGCGGAGCATTGGGCTATGGTCATTTTCTCCATGCGTATGTGTTCGCTAGTCCACGCACTAAGAATTACAACGAATTTGTGAAGGAAGTGTGCTTCAAGGTGTATATGAATCCATGGACCAAAGCCGAGTGCCAGAGATTCGCCGACACAATTCACTTGGAGGACCCAGATGAGTGGTTTCGGAGATTCAATCTCGTTGGGGGCAAACCAAGATTCGTATTTTCATCATCTGAAAAGTTTGATGACTTGGTAAAACGTGTGAATGGTGATATTCCACACAATATCGACGAGCTGAAGGACCAGGTACGGCTTTTCGAGCAGAAAGTATTCGATGAGCGGATGAAGCACATTGTGTTCCATATTTATCGCGATGAGGACGCGCCCAGCTGTTCTTATTTGGGGTATTCATCTTTGGCAGTGGAGGCTATCGTCAGCGCTCGTTATAATATTCACTCAGCTGATGAAATTCGCTCGTTGTTGCAGACTCCAGCGCACAATTTGCAGTCGTGGCGAGGAAAAGAAATCGAGAAAATTCTGCTGCAAGGTCTTGCCACCAGCAAGTTTTGTATGAGACCACTCGAACAGAACAATGCCGGAACCGTTACGCAACTAGGTCCATTCAATGCAACATCCAAGATCATTCAAGCGTCATCCGAAATCCAGAATAAATTGGCGCTGTATATCCCCCTTTCGAAGACCTTTCCAGCAATTGATGGTGTGCTTGTTGCACCAAGCGATCGTCTTATTATCTACGCTCAGTCGACAGTGGCCAGAGATCATCCCGTCCAATACCAGCCCTTGAAAGATGTCTATCAGGATTTGACGAGGCGCGGAGAGTTTCCACATTATACACACATTCTTCTCTTCATCGTCTCGGACGACATTTACGACCGTTTCACCGTTCAACCCTACAAAAATGCGGACAGGAAGAACCGCACAGCGAAAGTTGATATCAGCGTGACACAGTATGTTGGAAAGATCACTCGGCAATAGATCAAATTTACACGACCAGAGAGAGATGCTTAGAAGTTGCCGGTCTGAGGTTGCTGATGATAGCCAAGTTGCGTTAATATGAAGTACAATGTTTCCGATACTTCACCGTCTCTAGCACCTGCTTAGTGAATTCTTGAAGCCTGCACTCGAAGTGATCAGCGAATGTTGCGTCAATCCACAGGTGCAAGTTGGTCAGTAGATACAAGTGCGTCAGCGTTCGATCCACAACCAACGCCGTTCCTGAGCACACATCTTCAGATGAAACTCTGACAACTTAACTTCCAGCTATTCAATTGAAAACGAGCAATATCAATCGTATGGCTTCGCATCTCATGGACTACCCTATTACCGAAGGTAAAACAAAGGATGAACTATAACCCGAGCAACGCCAAGTAGTGAGTGCATCCACGAGTAGCTTTCAAAATTGCGATGGGCTGCAATGGCCGTGATTGATTTGGATGTGATCGTGGTTGACAGGAAATGAACTTAACTTCTGCGTGAGTCACCCATTACTTTTATTTCTGATAAATATAAAGTTAATAATATATAAAGATGACATACTCACCTGAGCAATACCAAGCTAATAAGGAGCGTATTAAGGCGGCGCAGAAGCGCTACTATCAGCGCACACGTGAAGCGCGCTTGTCCTATCAAAAGGGCTACGACGANCTACGACGATAAGAACAGGAACCAGATTCGATCTCGCAAGCGAAAGCCCAAAACCTAACTTAACGTAGGTGAAAACGTACTTAATGAGGAACCGAACTTAAGTAATTAATTTTAAAAAATCTCAGATAAAAAGTAAAGTCCAATATACATGTGTCAATGACCTGCCAAACATCTCTGAATTAATTAATTAATTTCAGATTTCGTTCTATAGGTCTTTGATATAAAGTCGATCCTGATACAAGATCCAATAATTATAAAGTCATATCTACAAAGAATAATATAGCCAGNAAGCACATGGAATCTCACCTATACGAGGGAATCCAGCCTGCTGAGTTCTACGACAAGCTCGAGAACGTTCTTGCCAGCCAAACGAGTGCTTTCAAGGTGAATATTGCTCTTGGCTACGACCTTGTTAGTCTAACGGATGATAGTGAAACTCGCTACTTCCACCCAAATCTAGGTAATACTTACGTATTTAGCTCACCTGTTGCTATCATCAGCAAGGCTGATATCCGCAAGAAGATTATTTCGGAGATTAGATCTATGGAGTTGGCTAATAAGCTGAACTACCCAAGTTCTGGATATAAGGTGAAGGCGATTACTGGCTTCAAGATTTACATCTACCATCGTAACCATGCTCTCGGTGATAGTGAAGCTGTCATTCCTAAGATCATTCGCGAAAACAAGCATGTAATCAACTTCCCTAAGACCAACAACAAATGTGTCTTCCATTGCATTGCCTGGCACTCATCGCAGAACCCTAAAAAGGATCCTCGCAGAATTCAGGCTCAGGTGAAGGAAGTGTTCAAGCGCTACTGCTCCTTCAAGGATATTAACTATACGCTAAGCGTGTTCCGTAGCTTTAAGCCTATTGACCTCCTACAACTCGATGAGGTTGAGGAATGCTTCCAGTTCGCTACCAACGTCTTCTCCATGGATGTGGATACGGGTAAAGTCAAATGCATTCGAAGATCTGATAAGAAGTACAAAGCTATGAACATGAGAACCATGCTCTCTACATTAAGAATATCGACATGCTGCAGTGTAAGTACCAGTGCTTAAAGTGTGAGATGGTATTCGTTAGCTCTGCTAAGCTCCGAGACCACACCAAGAATCAATGTGAGCGTGTAAATATTGAGAGCTTCCCCGCTGAGCCCACTATCTACAAACCAGCTCAAAACACTGTTAGATCGCTGCTTACGAAGTATTCCATCAAAAATACTGACCAGTACATTGACGATTTCATCGTGCATGACTTTGAGGCCATTCTAAAGCCAACGATGGTACAGCATGGGGAGAATACTGTCTTCACGAACGAGCATATCCCAGTATCAGTGTCGATCGCGGATAGCTTAACCGANGGTGAAGATCCAGCAGTACAATGTCGATAAGTATAAGGCGCTTCTGCAGAAAATCATCAATGCTCACGGTCTGACAGGTATGGAAATTCCAGGAGTCAATCTTGGTAAGACCTACAAGATGTCTGATGTGGAGAGTTGGATTCAAGAAGGAAAGTATGGTAGCTTCTTTAACTTCCATAACAGTCTTGGCTTTGGCAAACAGAGGTCCGATTACGGAAAACTTAAACAGCAGCTTGATCAGGTACCGGTATTTGGNCATCAAATCTGTCATCAAGAACCCCAGTTATCTGTGAATTGCTACGTCGAACATGAAAATGCTCGATATTAGCAACTATGTACCGGCTGGTACCAGCTATGATAAGTACCTTACGACATATCTTGGTGGATGCAAATGTGAAGACAAAATTCGATGTGTCTGTGGGCTTGGTAAGGGCCTTTTCCCGTACGAGTATATCACCGCTTTCAATATGCTTAATCAGACTACTATCCCACCTAAGTCAGCTTTTGATAGC
>LGSN01000522.1:0-35871 GCA_001314375.1 Phytophthora podocarpi | reverse complement strand
TCAACAAAGGCATTCCAACTTTGGCAAAGTGCCTGTGATTCGGGCATTTTACGCTTGCTAGAAGTCTTCTTGCTCGCATAGTGTCGGAGCTCATGGAAGAGCCCGACATAATAGTCGCGCCTTTGATTCGTTTCAGGATCAAAGTGCTGAGCCTTTGCCACGGCATCATCACTGATGCCGTTGCCCGCGTACAACGGCCACCGGTTGGGCGGCACGTTAGCGCCCACCCGGTCGATCATCTCGGATGCAGTCGGCATCCAGGGGTCGCGCACGGTAGTGTCAGTGCGCGGAGATGAAAGCGCCTCCGCTGCGGCGCGCACTGACACTCCGTTACTTCGCGAGCGCTTGAATCATCTTCACGCGGGCGACACGACCCAGCGTTAAATTCGCGCCCAACGACGGCTGAGGACGAGGCGTCATTTCGCCCAGAAGACGAGACCTTCTCGTCTTCCATCTATTCTCCCTCTTCCTCTGAACGAGACTCATGGTCCAGAGGAAAGTCAGAGTCTCCGTCACCGGAGGCTGTTGGGAATTTAGCAGGAACAGACTTAGATTTGTTTGTTCCAGAGGCATCACCACGCTTCTGCTTAAGCAAAGCACGATACTCACCGACGGAGCGATTACCCTCTGTCGTGGGGCTAGGCGTCGGTGTGTTGGCGGGTGAGCTCATTGCGAAATGAGTTCGAATCTTTCCGAAGCATTGACGAGAAGGGCAATATAGTTATTGACGTGTCGAGACTGATACGTATTTGGCTTAACGGGGGGGGGGGGGNTTCACTACAAATAAGCAAACAAAATACAGTTCTCAATTTCACCTAAAGTGTTAATTATTATCTTTAATCTAGCTTTAATTATACTTGTGAGACGCAAGTATAATACAGTTAAGTCTAAAAAACCTACGCTTCCTCATACACATGCCCACACGTGTAAGCTTAAGTATTGGGCTAAGTAGGCCCATTACAGTGAGTCCTCACTCCTAGGATGTGCCCAGAACATCTCGGGTCATCAAAGGAGCTCCTACTCGGAGAGACCTTCCAACTGGAGCGAGACTTCCTAGGGCATGTGGCCCACCCTGAAGGTAGCCATCCCAGGCAACTGTCGTTCGAAGGCCGAAGCACGAGCTCGGCCCAACACTGGACTGCCTGGCCGATCGCCTAGCCACCCGGACTCGGGACACTGACCAACTCGCCCGAGACCGAGTGTGTGCGTTGGTGTGTGGAGATGAGTTGGTCTCTGGTAGAACTGCAGCAGTTTGACAAGCTACGCTTTCGTGGACATGTGGGTAAATTGCCGGGAGCGGCATCCACTGCAACCCCCCCAGACCTCCTTCGGGTTCTGGGAGAACGCCGAGGCCTGCCGTGACCACCGGTAGTACAGTAGCTGGCGACGTGTGGTGAGTCAATTTCTCGCGCGTGCAGGACAACCTGGAGGCCGTTGTGAAGCCTGATACGTAGCAACTGCAGTACCCGAGAAGCGCGAGCATAACATAATGTTGTCCTCACACGCAGTGATTGAAAAAAAATATCTTGGTTTATCCGGCGGATAAAATTTTAAACTGCAGGATATTATTGCGCAGGCCACCACAGTACAAATACTCAATTGCAGACGCCGAAGGTATTGCAATATCCGGTAATGAATGTTAAGTAAATTGCCTAGACTGTACTACATGTAGAACACGTCGTCGTTCTGTAATTCAGCGCGTTGTAATGTCACATTAATGCAATATCTGGAAAATACTGCATTGCGTGGCGCAGTAATACACTGGAACTCTTCCAAAACCTACGCAAATATGAAATTTACGTTGGACACAAAACTGCACAAACACTGTAGTAAATCACTCGCAATTTGCGGGACGCGATGGCCGTCTCCACAAAATACGATTTGCGCCAGACGCATTTCTGACGTACATGTACCAATATTATGGTGCAGGCCCCACCAACCAGTCAAACAGATGAGTCTTCCGGTCTCGCCATGGCCCGCTGCGTCTCCACGGGAAGGGGTAGAGGCTTCACTTTGCCCAAGTCGATCGTACGCTCCGTGTAAAGTCTAATGTTCCAACCAATTGTCTAAAGACTTCGAAGTAGCTTTTTGATATAATGCTTGCTAGGTATTTTGACGTGTGATGAGCAGTTTTTACCGCTTGCAAGTGAGAAGACGTCCAGGACGCTTACAACCGAAGCCTGGCTGCTGAGTGGCCGCGGCGAGACACGGAGCCGCTGCGGCGTAAGTTTGAGGTTTTGAAAAACGCGAGAAAGCCAACAGGTATGGGCGTTGTGGTGTGCGTTGCGGTGTGTAGCCATAACGTTAAAATATGCTGACTTTGGTTTAATCGTGAAGCTATCACAAACTCGAAATAAACATCGAGAAATCTACAGCCCATGTTTTTAATCCTGCATTTTAATTGGCTCCTTTCATGCATAAAAGGCGCAAATATCGTATTTTGAACCTCATCGTGCTGCTGGTACAAGGCCTTAATCGGAAAGTCCAAGCATGTTCTCTTTCAGACCAAACGCGGGCTGTACGATGAGTGTTCGTACACCTATCCTATCGATGCTAGGCCCTCAACAAGTTTTTCGAGATCCCAAATAGGGATTTGCTTCAGCCTTAAACAGATAGGGGTAGGTTTACAAATAGACTAGTGAAATTTGAAAAAGAAAACATGGCAATTTTCAGCCATGTTTGCCCATTTGGAAACATGGGCTGTATCAATCGCCCATAAACTTGAACATAATTCACTCAAATTTGGGATTTGCGATAGATTTTGTGTCAATTTTGGAAGAGTTCCACTGTACTGCAATAGGGAGTTTAAGAGCGACTTTGAATTTTGCAGTTTGCATTTTGTAAAATAGACTTGCGAACTTAACAGAAGGACGTGACGACAATTGTCGCGACAAGAATGGATACATTTGTAGCCAAGCAGGCGATCTTCTACAATTTTCAGTTGCANCCAAGATGTCGAGCCCACCAACGTACCAACAAGCTGCCAACCACATGAAGCACTTACTGAACATACTTACATCAACTTTGGTGGGAGGTGGAAGTATGATCAGCAAGTGCTTCATGTAGTTGGTAGTTCGCATCTCTTGTTGAGGTAGCTCGTCGACTGTGATGTCGTCTACATTGACGTTCCGCATTACGACAGCACGCGAACTTAACATACAAGGCTCCCTTCTTAAATAGATTGCACCCTCTTTAAAATGATTGAAAGGTTCGGTCCNTAAAATGATTGAAAGGTTCGGTACAAATACAATGCATTCTGCAAATACAAGGTCTCTCTTAAACTCTCTAATATTGCAACTTGCAAGCTTGAAGTGTATTGCAGGACAAGATTGCACCATGCGGTGGCACTGCAATCTAAACAGCAACGGTGAGTACATGTAACACTAACAATCGGTGGCAATACATTTTTTTCCAATCACTGCTCACAGGTGTGATTGACATCCACCGTCCTGAAATATGGGGCTATGTTTTCTTTAGCAGCGAAAAGGAGCTACCTGGTGGAGAATTGGAGCTAGCAGGTGCCATGACTGGGTTCTTGGAGGAACAAATGGCGATTGAACGTGTTCTGGAGGCCGTCTACTACGGACAGCGAGCATTTCACGCCTTCCACGGCGGGTTTGCGTCGACAATAGAGATGGTGTGCACTGGTCTTTCGCCATAAACTTCACCAGATTCTTCAGATTTGCCGGAGGATGAGATAAAACTGTGGACAGAAGCTTTCCAGCTGTGCGAGCTGGTGCGTCGATCCAGCTCGACTTTCCAGCGCTCTCGTCCCATAGCGACCTTGTTAGCAATGATCCACTAAATGAGTTGAACATTGCTGAGGTTGGAGCTCGGCCCGCGTCTGAAGGCAGCGGTAGAAGAACTAGCCTACGTTACGCTCCTACGCTGGACCAACATGACGAGGACTTTGATACAGAGACCGATGAAGGGATGGCTTCAGACAGAGCAAAAGCGAGTGTTTCTCCACCTCTTAGTCGATCGCAGGAGATCAAGAACCTCAAGGTACGTGGACTATTCTCAAACTACACGATGACAGTGCGCAGCGCGACTCAGGAATGGCACATGACGCTAGATAAACGATTGTGGAAGTCGGCATAGCTCAGTCAGATACGCCGAGTACAGTACCGGTAACCCTAGTACAGCATTGAGACAACTACTACGCTGCTGGCGAAATGAGACCATCACTCAACCTTTGCCTTACCTGGCCGTACAATCGTATTCTGGCGCATAATCGTCGCGATTGTGGGGCGAGTTCAGTGGTGTTCAGAACAGAGCTGGAAGATGATGCACTCGAATTGATTATAAGCCATGGTTTTAAAATGCTAACTCTTGTTCGTCTAATAACTAATTGTGCCAGTTTGATCAGTTTCGGTTTTGCTCTCTCGAGTGAACTTGTTCGCTATCCAAGCAACACAGCACAAGACATTTATTTGACTCTCCTGTGGCTCACGGTCTGAGATTAATATGACTTCTGCCCCAAGTGTCATCGAGAAGGAGCACCCACCTCTGAAGGTGGAGGAGATCGGCTACGAGAGTGGGGCGAAACTGATGACAAGCGGATCGCAGGCTCTGCACGATGTCGTGGCGAACCGACTCGAGAAAGCACTGGGCAAGCAACTCCCGCAAGTGGAAGTTCGTTTCGAGAACGTGTCAATTTCTGCGCGAGTTGTCGTGCAGGACGAGACGCAGACCACGTCTGAGCTCCCAACAATTCCAAATGTGGCCAAGATGGCGGTTCTCAGGATGTTAGCGAAGAAAAATGTGGTCGAGAAACAGATCCTGCACCCTGTGAGCGGCGTGTTCAAACCGAGCGCGATGACGTTGGTGCTAGGTCAACCTGAATCTGGCAAGTCGTCGTTGATGAAGTTGCTGAGTGGCCGGTTCCCTGCATCCAAGAACGTTCATGTGGAAGGCGAGGTGGCATACAACGGCATGCCACAGGAGCAAGTACGCAAACGACTCCCTCAGTTCGTGACGTATGTGCCTCAACACGACAAACACCTGCCGACTCTTTCTGTGAAGGAGACGCTGGAGTTTGCTCATGCCTGCAGTGGCGGTGAACTACTACTACTAGTATCCAAGATGGACGAGCAGCAGTTGGTGCTTGGATCGGACGAAGAAAACGAGGCTGCGTTGACAGCAGCTCGAGCTTTGCGTAATCACTATCCAGACGTGGTGGTTCGGCAACTGGGACTCGAAAACTGTCAAAACACCGTCATGGGCAACGCAATGTTGCGTGGAGTCTCCGGTGGTGAACGCAAGCGTGTAACCACAGGCGAGATGGCATTCGGCAAGAACTATGTGATGTTGATGGATGAGATCAGCACGGGTCTTGACAGTGCTGCGACTCTCGACATCGTGTCAACGCTACGCAGTTTGGCCAAGAAATACCACAAGACGGTGGTGATCTCGTTATTGCAGCCGTCGCCAGAGGTGTTTGCTCTGTTCGACGACGTGATGCTGCTGAACGATGGCTACGTGATGTACCACGGACCTCGTGACCAAGCCTTGGATTACTTTGAAAACTTGGGTTTTAAATGTCCTCCTCGTCGTGACGTGGCTGACTTCTTGATGGATCTTGGCACCAACAAGCAGCTCCAGTATGAAGTTGGACCTGTTCCTACGTCTGCAGAACAATTTCGAGAAGCATTTGAGCAGTCCAGTGTTTATCAGAACATGCTGAAGAGCTTACGAACTCCCGTGGATCCAATCCTCGTTCGTGATAACGCGCTCCATATTACCCCTCTTCCAGAATTCCACCAGAATTTCTGGGATGGAACCTGGACTCTTGTGAAACGAGAGCTGGTGGTGACAATGCGGGATACAACCGCCATAAAAGCCGCTTCCTGATGGCAGTTCTGCTCGGACTTCTACAATGAAGCACGTTCTACCAGTTCGGCGATGTGAATTCGCAAGTCGTTATGGGCATCGCATTCGTCACGATCAATTTCGTAGCAACGAATCACATGGCACTTATCCCAGTAGCAATGGCGATGAGAGACGTACTTTACAAGCAACGTGAGGCGAACTTCTTCCGAGTTTCATCCTACGTGATCGCATGTTTCGTGAGCCAAATCCCAGTTGGCCTCATGGAGTCTCTTGTCTTCGGCTCCTTCATGTACTGGATGTGCGGCTTCGTCCCGACGGCGAGTGGATACTTCTTGTTTGAACTCGTGCTGTTCTTCGTGAGTATGGTGGCTGCTGCGCTCTTCTTCTTCGTCGCCTGCGCGTCGTCGAACCTGAATGTGGCCTTCTCAGTCACACAGCTCCTTCAGCTTTTCTTCGTCACGTTCTCGGGCTACGTTGTGACCAAGGACACGATCCCCGACTATATGATTTGGGTGTACTGGCTCAGTCCTCAAGGTTGGGGTGTTCACGCTCTAGCGGTGAACCAGTATAACGATTCGCGCTTCCCCACTTGTGTCTACGAAGATGTCGACTATTGCACGCGTTACGGGATGCAAGCTGGAGAGTACCTGTTGAGTGTGTACGGCGTGCCGACGCACAAGCACTGGCTGTGGTTTGGCCTGGTGTTTTTGGGTGCACTGTACGTCTTCCTGTTGGCAATGTCATGCTTGGTGCTGGAGTATTTGCGCTTCGAAAACCCAGTAACTACTGCGGTCAGTGGAGACAACACTGCCAGTGACGAGTCTTCGGCAGAAGACAGCTACACCCTGATAAATACCCCGAAGGCAGCGGAGACTAACAGTAACGAACGAGTTGAAGTCACCGTTAACGTTTCGCCACCAGAGCACAAGCAGAACTTTGTTCCTGTCACGCTCGCTTTCAAGGACTTGTGGTATTCTGTTCCCGATCCCGCTAACCCCAAAGAAGATATCGACTTGCTGAAGGGCGTCAGCGGTTTTGCCTTACCCGGTACTATGACTGCTTTGATGGGGTCCTCGGGCGCAGGCAAGACGACGCTCATGGACGTGATCGCTGGACGAAAGACTGGAGGCAAGATTCGTGGAGATATCCTGCTGAATGGTCATCCCGCCACGGAGCTCGCTATACGTCGATCTACGGGCTACTGCGAGCAAATGGACATCCATTCAGACGCCTCCACCTTCCGCGAAGCCTTGACATTCAGCGCATTCCTTCGCCAAGGCGCTGACATCTCCGACAGTCAGAAGTACGACTCGGTCAACGAGTGTTTGGAGGTGCTGGACTTGAGCCCGATCGCAGACCAGATAATCCGGGGGAGCTCGATGGCGCAGATGAAGCGACTGACTATTGGCGTGGAGCTCGCTGCACAACCCAGCGTGCTGTTTCTGGACGAACCTACTAGCGGGCTGGATGCTAGATCGGCGAAGATCATCATGGACGGTGTGCGAAAAGTGGCTGACACTGGACGTACCATCGTCTGCACGATTCGTCAGCCGTCGACGGTGGTGTTCCAGGTGTTTGACAGCTTATTGCTACTGAAACGTGGCGGAGAGATGGTTTTCTTCGGAGACCTGGGCTCAAAAGCTTCCAAACTGATAAACTATTTTGAATCAATCGACGGCGTGGCCAATGTTGAACCGGGTTACAATCCTGCAACTTGGATGCTGGAGGTGATCGGAGCGGGAGTGGGCAGCGCTAATGTAGACACCATGGACTTCGTTGCAATCTTCAAGGCCAGCGAAAAGAGTCGACAACTTGAGATTAATTTGGACCGAGAAGGTGTGACGCGGCCATCCCCTTCACTACCAGCGCTAGCTTTTGACCGCAAACGCGCAGCCAGCAGCATGACATAGGCGACGTTCTTGATCAAGCGGTTCTTCAACTTGTACTGGCGGACGGCATCGTACAATTTGACGCGCCTCATCATTTCCGTGATCTTGGGTCTGCTTTTCGGCATCACGTACGTTGGTGCCGAGTACAGTTCGTACCAGGGCATCAACTCCGGCATGGGTATGATCTTCATGGCGGCATCCTACATCACATTCATTACTCTCAGCGGGGTGCTCCCCGTCACGTACCAGGAACGCGTGGTCTTCTACCGCGAACGTGCTGGTCAGACGTACAACGCCTTTTGGTACTTTGTCGGCGCCACCGTCGTGGAGATCCCGTACTGCTTCCTCTCGACGCTGATCTTCCTGAGCATCTTCTCCCCGATGGTAGGGTTCACAAGCGTGGGTAACTTCTTCACCTTTTGGTTCTGTCTGTCGCTGCTCGTATTGATGCAAGCCTACGTCGGACAGCTCCTGGTCTACCTTCTGCCAAGTCTGGACGTGGCGTCCGTCTTCGGGTTGCTCATCAACACGATCCTCATCCTGTTTACTAGCATGAACCCGCCGGCTGCGTCCCTCCCTCGCGGCTACGTCTGGCTGTACCACGTCGCCCCGAACAAATACACGTTCGTTAGTCTGACAGCGATTGTGTTTGCCGCTTGTGATGACGATGGGAATGGCCCTGGCTGCCAGCAAATAACTGGCACTCCATCGACATTAGCGGATGACACGACCGTCCAAGAATACATGGACAGTTTGTTCTGGATCAAACACAACGAGATCTGGTCCAACTGTGGATACGTCGTGGCGTGGATTGTCTTCCTGCGTGCGCTATCCCTTCTTGCATTGCGCTACGTCAATCACACCAAGAGATAAACGGAAACTGCGTCAGTAGGCTTCTACGCTACGTAATAATGAAAGCCAACTTCACGACACTGCTGAAGTGTAAAGCGCAATACACCGACATGATCGAAAATATGCTGCTGTGTTTTATACTTTGCATGCATCCGCCAAAGGCAACAATGCCAGCCACTTCAAAACGCAAATTTACACTTTCAATCGAAGCACGTTGGGGTGAATTGTTAGAGCAGCGATTGGCCACCAAACGCACGTGCGTCTTGAAATCCTTCTTCATGTCAAGCGACCTTGGGCTTGATCACGCCGTGGATTGTCATGAACATGTTGAACGTGAGCACCAAGACGATTTATCTTCTTGTGCAAAGTGTTGAGGACAATATCGCCCAAGCGCGATCGAAAGATAGCTCGTCTCCTAGAGTCAACGCACGCCCAAGATGAACTATAGCTCCAAACCTTGGGGACATAATTGCTCCTCGTCGATCAAGAGTGTATTTTGCCAGCACTTTTACGCTGTCCGTTTCCATCAAGACTACGTTTCTTGCATCTCCACGCTATGCCACTTGTCAGCTCGATGGATTTTCCATGCGCCACCTCACTCAACAGCATGTAGTGCACTTCACGAGTCTGCCTCGTAGTGTTGTCTGGTTTGCCAAATACTGGTTACGCATACGGCTCGTCGCAGTAGTGAAGACTCTTCTCTCATATGGACGATATTCTTCAGAAGCGATATGGACCTTTGGTGTGACCCACGCAAATCGGGATATAATAGTACCGATACATGTATTGTAATAACCGGTTACTTTGCCTAATTCGATTGCTTAATCGATCGATTTATACATTGATTTAGAATACCGAGTAAATCGATTTTGGTGGAGTAACCCAGAATAACTGCATGTAACTCGTATTTATAGTCTCATTAAATGATCTATTTAGTGAACAGTGCCAGATTTAGATGGGCTCAAGCCAGAATGCCCACTTTCACATTGGCATTCAATCCGGCAAGCGCAAAGCCGACGCCCATCCGAGTTCACGTCAAGATCGGCGACATCGCGAACACAAGCAGAACCAACGTCCCAGTAGAATGCCACATTTACGTTTGAAGAAGGACAAAGTTTCAGTGAATTCAGCAAGCAGGTANAAAACATCTACATCAAACCCGGTCAGGCTTCAAGATAGCAAGACTTCGTTGCGCTGTCGGAAGGCAACTTCACGGCCATGATGTCAACCGCGAACTCGAACCACCAGAGGCGCTTACAGAGCGCCGGTCCTTTTGTGACAGAGGTGTTCATTTTTTGCAGCCAAAAAGACTAACCTCACTATCAGTGTCGCTTTCTTTCATACCCCTATTTATGAGTCACCACTCTGAATTATACTCTGTTTATATGTCAAGATGGCCTCTCTTTATTATGAGTTTTGCAATGCAATAAGGAGTGCGGATGCTGGACTATCCATACGGTTTTTACAATATTGTCAATTCCGTCTATCAGTGGTCGACAGCATCGACGACTCTTTTTTTACCCTATTCTAAAATTAAATGCTTCGCTTCAGCGTTTCGTTGCGATTTGATTAGTCGATGTCTCGGCAAATTCTGTCGAGCCGTTAATTCAGAAATTTGCTATCAAGTCGACTCTTATAAAAGAGTGTGCCGCACCTAATAATGTGTACCATCGAAATGTTGTTGTAATATTTTAAGATTCAAATTTATTACGAAATTTAGGTTAAATCTGATGCGCACTCCTCTTCATCAAACGAACTCTCCTCATCTTCGGACGACGATTCCTCGCACGAATCCATGGCTTCGAGATGCTCCTTGAGCTTCATCAATTGCTTGTTCGCAGTATCAATGCAGCCTAGGACTGACTCAGCTTTAGCTTTCTGAAAAGCGCGCTGAAGTCGAGATTTAATTTTCGCAAATTTTTCTTAGTCGAATACTGGCGGCCGACTTCGTCTGTTACATTAGCCCACACTAGTTCAATAGGCTGTAAGTCAGAATGATAGGGCGGTGTGAACACGACGTCGTGCCCTTTAGCTCGTGCTTTGTCGACAATCACCGGGAACACGTTAGCTGCAATGTATTTGGACAGTAGCTCCCACAGAATAGCCTTCGTGACATTCTCAGGAATCTCTAATCCGTATTTTTTCATGGAAGTGATCATTTTCGCTCGCCTGCTGCCGTGCTTGGGTGTTGATGCTGGCAACACTTTGTGATACTTGGCATTATCCATCACAATAATGCAGTTCGTTAGCCCCATTTCGCTTAGAGCTTGCAGCAATGTATCCAACCAATTGACAAAGTAATCATGACAGAGCATGCCGTGATAATCTGCCTTCTGTTTCCCACCCTCAAAAATATCCTGAGTATCTAGTAGAAGCTCTGCTGCTTGGGCAGGCGTTCTTGCTTCATCAGGCACAGTTCGATCCTTGTCAAGGATGGTCGCGATGAAGCACAAACGCCTCCCTTTGTGTTTCTCCTTGACGTAATTTTCATATGTTGGATCGACTAGTGAATCGTTGTGCCTAGCATAGTTGTGATGAATGTAGCTTTCGTCCATGTACACGATGCGATGAGACGAGATCTCACTAGAGGTCATTTTCTGCACGTACTCCACCCTAGCCAAATCATTTGCTGGTGACAATCGCAGGCCCTTGCCCTTGTGAGCTCCACGCGCATACCCGTTCTTTTAAAAAAAAAAAACCTGCACAGTTCGCAGTGCTGCATTGGTGCTTTCCTCACTTGATGTATCCACTGACATGCAGTTATTCTCTGCTAACAAATACATCACATCTTTTGCTGTCGTCCTTGTCCTGGTTTCACTCCGACTGCGTATGAAGCTACGAACTTCATCTTGCATCGCTGGCGAGACTGGTAGCCGTGTCATACGGCTTCCGCGATTAGCCGGAGCGGCGGCTGTTAGTACAGTGCCATGCGATAGAAAAGTCGACCAGATTTCACCACATGTCTTGTTGGAGCGGCAAAGTAAGCGAGATATTTTGTTGGAGACAGCCTCTTTTCGAGGTATAATTGCATTATCCATACGTAAATTTGCTTGTAGTGCGAGAACATCCACTCTTTCCTCTACTGTGGGAGCTTTGCTGCGGTGTAACTTGACAAACGCGATGGCTCGGGCAGCGTCTTCAGCTTCGTGGCGCGCTTTCTTTTCACACAGCCGACGCCATGAGTGGGGCTGACAGTAGAAGTTGAAATATTGCCTTTGGGCCTTCTATGCTATTTTTGGCTACTCCGATTTGCCAGTGGAAAGTCTAACCCTTCCTTAATATGATATATTAATCGCAGTCAAGTATAGTAGGATATCGAAATATACAGTCCAAATGCTATGATATTACTGGTTCAAAGGCCTATAAGGTTGCGACAAAAACAAATGAGTTATGTAGCTTTGAGGGGTTTTCGATATGAATCACGGGATTAAGCACATAGCGAGCCAGCTGCTAGTTCTGCATATTCTGAAAATACGAGGCTAAATGGAGGAATATCGATGTTGCTGTGTCAAAAATCGTCCTCGATGCTGTCGACCACTGTAAATTTGTCGATGTTAGCTGGTTGTCTGGACGGCCCCTCTCCAATTCTAAAGTCATTTACGACAATCGACATCAGCAAAAACATGTGTTCTTGGAATTTCACTGAAGTCCGATTTCGTACGTATAATGGTCAATTGAAGTGATTCAGCCGATTTGGGCGATTGTTCGGCGGTTTCGCCCTGTCGATTCAATAAGCCGTGCACGGAAACTTCGAGTAGAACGCGCAATAGTAAATTCGGTATTGTAAATGATCTTTGACCCCCAGGTACCCAAAGAAAGACACGGCAGGCAACCATAACACCGGAAAATAACATCACACGAGAAGACAATGACAAACCACTCGACAATTTTTCGCAGTCCAGTGGGCTCAACAAAGGCAGTCAACCCTCGCAGCAGCGAAATTTCTAGCTAAATCTCTGATGGCAACGACCTACACCTTTCCCCACTGATGGCCCTACTAACTCCATCCACAATTACCTTGCGAACACGGCAGCGTCGAGAGAAGGAAATCACTAGCCAATATACGACAGACGGACACTGTGATTGCTCGTCTTACTACATACCAGGCTTCGATGAGAAAAAAGACATAAAACCCAAATAGTAGACCATTACCCCCCCCCCAGAATAATGAGGTTGCCATGTTTTCTACAGAAATGGCATCGCTGTCTTTCGATATCTACATTGTATTGTGAATCCCGCCTAAACTTGCAGCTTTCAGGTACCGCCACCAAACCGACGGATTGCTTTAATTGGCCAAAATAGTTTTCTTGCCTGCCGCCTTTTTGCCTGCCCCGGTGTCGCCCACAACACCTTCGACGACTAGATCGTCTTCGTCTTCGTCGACTGTTGCCTTTGTCAGTCATGTTGCCGCAGCGGCAAACTGGTTTATGGTGTGAGATTCGCGTATTACCTCTCAATATCACATAAATTATCAGATTATACAAGTTGGTTGATTGCTCGGCTGCTGGTACAAAGAACCGCCGAGGGAAATTTCGAGTAGAACGCACAGTATCTATGAAACAAAACCCTTGGACACTTTTTCTTGATAGACAACGTATTTCCTAGTGGAAATGCTGTAAGCTTTGTCCGAGTTAAATTATAATTGATGCTGGCGTTCAAGAGAAGTGTCGTGTGCAGGACAAATATTTATTCGTACTGGGAGAATGAGGTTGTCATCTTTTCTCACAGAAAATGCATCCTTGTCTTTCGATATCTACATTGTATCTCTGTAAAACAACTTGAATACTTTTTCTTGATGGATAACATATTTCCTATAAAAGATGCTGTAGTTTGAGTTGAATTTGAAGAGGAGTGTCGATAAACTAAGCCTCAAAGTGCGGAGGCGCCTCGTGATTCTACTCGTTGATATCATCGTCGCTGTCCGCATGGACACCACACTCTGGAACCAGAATCCACAGGTATGATACATTACAGTCATTTATACTATCTAACGAGCATTCTAATGACCGATCATCCAACGCCTATATACCATTAGATGCACCGGCTGCTTCCGGGTGCCAGCAAATGCGCCCTAGATATAGCGCACCCATGTATATGAAGGCCTGGCCACTGTCGGCTTGATCCGGATGAGTGTCAATCCATTGATTGTAATCCGCTTGGAGGGAGTCAACCACTGCAGTCCTTCTTAGGAGCAATTTCAGCATTCCGGTGGGTAAGACGTGTTTGCTCGTTTTCGCGTCCATCGCGATGTTGGTAAGGGCATCCGCCTCCTTGTTGAAGTACCACAAATGGTGAGACACGCTATGTACCATCTGACGATCTAACAACATGCGACATTGGGCATAAATTCATTGTAGGTGTCTTGATCGTGGTATCCGTCGCTCACGAAGTTGGGCTGTGATGAGTTGACAGTCTCCAACAATGTGTACACCGTGAAGGTGAGTCCGCGCAGCGTGCTAGAGCCCCACGAGAAGTCCCTGGTATTGGTTGTCGTTCGGAAGGCGTAAGATACACTAGCGATCCACACTATATCTGGTGTGGTTGCCCAGCCTCCTATACGCACCAGCCCTGATCTAGACCCGCCAGGGCCGTGATTACCGCGGGATCCACCATCAAAGCATAGTGTGTACTGGTTGTGTGTCGTCATCAGCTGGGGTCTGGACGGTTCCAGTGCATGCAGCGTTAATCCGTTGTTGTTTAGCTTAGTTGCAGCGACCATATGATGGCGCGCTGCACCAGAACTGCTGTGCATTCTGCCTGTCGAGTAAGAACTGCGAAGCCGTCCACGAAAGACCGCTTCCACCCTGCCTATGGGTGTATCCTTGGTTTCATCGCGGTACAAGCCTCGACACCGCCAGATTTCTTGCAATGGCTCGACCACCCCAATTTGCCAACACCGACAAAATAGCGTAAAGAGCCCCGAATAGCATCCCGATCATGTTCCTTTTCTTGACGGAGAGTTTCGTCCATACGAGCCTATATATTCGGGGCACCATGTACAATTCCAGCTGGAAGGTCGCTGTCACTCTAGCCGGCGTCGGAGGGAGACCCAATGAGGTCCACGGGACGTATAATACCTCCCATGGCTTCGTTGTTTCCACCCAACCGCAGAAGGAGTGCATCTCGTCAACACGACGGTGGAGCCATTCCGTGATCGGCGCCGGCCTCTCCCTGTGTCGAGTCCCAACTGCAAAATGACCTTAACTTTAGCCTGTATAGTGTCGGTTCGCCCCATATCGTGGCTCCCGTGATCTGGCGGATGTCGTCCCACTGGACGTGCTGCAATACAGATGCAATCGTCGGGTGGCTTTGCCGCTAGGCTTCCTGTCGACCACGCGCCTCTTGCTTTCCGTGTCGTCTCGATGTGCTTGACACTGAGCGTTTGTAAACATGTCTCGGTTGCGCCTGCAGCGGCGGCAGTCCATAAGCACACCATGTGGTTCATACTTGGGCGAGGATGAATGTACTTGATATGGATTTCGTTCTTGGCATATTGCTTGAGCAGGTGCACAGCATCGCCGCGTGAGCGTGTCTGTATCTGCGTTTGGTTACCCGCCAACGTACTCGAAATGGAGACGGAAGTAGTAAGATCCTTGCTCCGACTGTGCAGCTCTACCGTTAACCCCAGGGGGAGATCGATCGGTTGAGAGAATATACGCAATTTTTCAGGGGGGGGGGGGACTGGGCGTCCGATCATATCGGGGTAGTGGGCATGCGTGGCCACAAGAAGGCTTCTCACGCCTTCCCCAAACGCCCGGCTTTGTTTCCTGCGGATGATTTGACCCGGCCTAACATGATCAAAGGTAAAAGATCACGAACTTGTCTGCCGGACACCATGGCGCTCCAGAGGGACTGCGAAACTGTTAGCACACATTGGAAATAGATGGCTTACAACCGCATAAGAGGTCCATTCATGGCAAGTCGGCCTGTTCTGGTGTCGTAGGAGCTGGCGATGTTGTACCGTCGTAATGCCTGAAGGTCCAGCAAGTAATCTATCCATTTCCCAGCAATGGGAGTCCGGCACCGCAGCTTTGGCCGATATAACACCTGAACCGGCTGCTGATGCCCGGCCGCAGGCGACTCCAGCCCAGCCATTTACTGCATCTTGGCTCCTATTCGTCGCAGTTTTTATCCTTCTCTGAAGCCTTGGACTATCTGGAGGCGGTATTGTGGTGTCACCAACACCTTGGACGATGCTGGTGAAGCATGCACCGGAAAAAGTATTTCACCGACGACATGATCAATCATCGTTCCCGATAACGCCCACTCTGTGACGGGCGTTGCCTCCGTCACCAGAAGCTCCGATTTGAGATAAGAAACAGCACGTCTTCCGTCTCCTATAGGGAACATCGTGACATCCGCTGTCAACCACGTTGTTGGGTGGCTAAAACTTTCAGTAAAAGAGCCATGCAAGACGTAGCACCTGATACACTTGGTATACCGGTTGAATGTGAACGTGTCGGGCCGTGCGTGGCGCCCAATGTACAATAGCTTCGGTATAATGACCATTGCGGCCACGTGCGCGCTGATGAACCGTTAGTGCTTTCTGGTTCGCGATACGGATTCTGGTGGACACCTGTGCCCCCGCAAGTGTCCATGTATGTTTCACTGACGGCCGACTTTCCGACTGGATGGCTAGATAGCAAAAATTGTTACCAACAAACTGATCTCTCATTCTCAGGCTATGTCCGAACTGAGTCTATCTGGGTGCAGCGCTATCGAGATGGTTTGGTTTACGGTTGATCCTAAGTGCTGAAGCGCAGCCGAACTCATCAATAAATTGGAGGGCAGCAGGTGATTTCAGGTCCCCGGTGATAGATTCCCGTGTCACTCATTGCCTCACCGAGTCCGCACAAGTGCGTAGATTCACGCCATGATGGACCTCATCATTCGCGAGCTTCTGGTAAAGTGGTTCGAGCGCCAGAATGAAGAGTAAGGGCACCAACGGACACCCTTGACTGATGCCCCGAGTCACCATATTTTTCGGGTCGAGTGCCATTGGCGAGAAGCGAACCGTGGTATCCTCATGCAATTTTCGTATGACCTGTACGAAGTGAGAGGGGTACCCATGTCTCACAAGAACCTTATACAAGAATGTGCGGTCCAGCGAGTCGTAAGCCTTGGGAAAATCCAGCAGTAGAGCTATCGCATTCCTTGCATTCGGGGGGCATCGGGCCATGCGTTGTACGGCTTCCAGGTAACAAAGGGTAGAGTGAAGCTGTCGACCGGGGATAAAGACGTTTCTGAAACCGGCCGATCCTTCGCGAGACGGTCGCGCGCACTTAAGTGGTTATGAACCGTGTCAGAATCTTGTAGTCGGCGTTCAGTAAGACGAGGTGTCTGTAATTAAGGAGTTGCTGCCGGCGTCGCTCTTCTTCAAACAGAAGATACCTGCCACCAAGAAGGAAACCGGGAAGACCTATTCACCATACCACTGTTTGTTGAGTTGAGCCAGGATTGGAATGAGTGGCATTGCATATTCTGTACCAGTCGTTTCCGGTCCGATCCGGGCCGCATGTCTTGTCAGCTTTGCAGGCGCATAACGCCGTCGCCACATCTTGTTCTGTGATTACGTTTGAGTCAGCAAAGTTTGTAGCATCTGTGCTGCCGCTTTGTTCCATCCAAAGCGCCATCCGGGACGTCGCCGTCTCTGGTACCGTGCCTCCTTGCATGATAGGACTCCAAGCATCAGCAAGAATGCCAGCCTTGCTCTGTGGATCCCTGCCCTCCATTCCGGGAAGATGAGTCAAGTTCGGTTGTCTCCGCATTTGCTGGAAAAATGCCGGAAAAACTGTTTAGACGTTTGCCTCTGTCGCCAGGTGATTCTGGAACAGCCGCCACGATTTGGTTATCATCCATTCGTGTTTTGTTTCCGCGCTTTGCTGAGTAATGGTTGCCACACGCGCCTGAGCTGGTAGCGAATCCTGCCTGTGGATTGTACCTCGCGCCGCCTCTGCTCAAGCTAGTTCGATGGCCTTGCCCAACCGATTATACATGCGTTTGATATTCTTGCGGTAAGTATTGGTCCTACTTTTCTGGGTCTCTTTCTGCAGGCCAATTGAACCAATCGCAAATTGTTCCTTCGTGACGTCCCACAAATTCAGCACTTTGTCGTATCGTCAGTGATGTTGTGGTTATTTCTGGGAGATGGGACTCATAGGCCGGTCGGATCTCCTGGAAGTGACCGTGGGGGTGAAATAGTATTCCGAACCCTGCGGCCTGATTTGACCCTGCCGACCAGATCGAAAGTGTCGGACAACCGTCTCCCACGAGATAGCCCCACTGCCTCGCATGTTCTCTCGTTATGTTGGAGTTGTCAGCCACAGTGATGTGAAAACAATTTCATCAAACTGTCGAGCCACACTGTCTTTTCCGTCGCGGATGAGCCGAATCCGCGAACATTTTGACTGAGGAGGCCAGTAGTGACGGCGTCCTATTGGAGCAGAGTTTGTCGATTATGGCTGCACTCCGTCGACACCCCCGTTTTCCTGTAGTCAAGGCATGGCGTAAACGTTCTCGACGGTGTCAAGTGCATTCTCGCCGGAGTGATTTTCCCCGTTTAAGTGGACCTTGAGCGGGGAAACAAAATCCCCTAGCGTGGCCTGCCCCTTGCCTCGTCGGGAGGGGGGGGGGGGGGGGGGGGGGGCAATCTGGCCGCCTATATTTGACGCGCACCGACGGTCCCTCCTCACACGTAGCCCACGCTACTTGTGAAGAGCTTTCGTCCGTGCGAGCCCCAGGGGGAGCCTGACCGCTTGGATCCAGTAGCAGTTGTCAGCGATATCAGCACACGGCAATTTAATTTGTGCATACTCATGTTACCCGCTTGCACTGGCACTCGTCTCTACCCTGCCCATAGCGGTGCCATATCAAGCCCGGATGGCGTACGGCAGCTCGTGCAAGAGGAACAGTGTTCCACCGGGATCGGCCGCAAGCGTTGCAATGAGGCATCCAATAACTCTCCTAGCTCACCCCATTCGTTTTCATTTCGATCTAATTCCAGTGTCACTACATTTTGGACTTGTCTGCATTTCTCTAGCTATTGGAACCAAAGCTCGCGGGCCTGATCGTCACTGTCCTCGTCAGTGCACATCTTTTCTAGGATCTGAGATTGCTGTATGTATACATCCCTCTCGCCCCACCGTGCTAACTGTTCAGAAGAGCAGCACTATATGACAATTTTAGGGAAAGGTAGATAGGCGAGCACGTGCCGGAACGCTGCCGGCATGTCACTAAGCCAATCTATCATCGCTGTCCATGACCACTGGCCTTCCTCTGGGCGTGGTATCCCGTGATTCGGTCCTTCCGTCGAGCCCACTGAGCGAAAATCCTGTCGTTCGCGTGGTGGGGGCGTCTCGACAGCTTGCTGTCAATGCGATCCATCTGGGACTCGTCCGATGTCGTAAACGTCTCTCATAGACCCTCTGATGCACTTGTACGTCCGCGTCGGAGATGACCGTTAAATGTCGCGTGACGTTAGCCCTTCTTACACTGCGCTATTCTGGAATCCGCTTGCGTAAAAATATACTACCGTGTCCTTCACGCACGGAGGAAAGACAGCTGTCATGGACAGCAATGCCAGCGCAGTCTCCGCTCCGACCGAGGATGGGTCGTGTCTATCTGCTTTGAGAAGTGGTAAGCCAAGTTTGGAGTGTATCTAGTCGAGCCGCCCCCACATCGCAGCTCCCCGCTGAGCGAGCCAGTCGAAGAGATTCTGGCCATGTTGCACGCCATAGAAATGGATTTTGTTGTGCTTGAGCAACAACATAACCGGAATGACATATTGGTGAAAGCACTCGTTCCGGATGTCCCGGATTCTGGCATCGGCCAGGGCGCTGACTACTCCCGTCTCGTGTCGGTCACTGTTGGGCAACGTGAAATTTCGATATAGATACTGTTGCACATCTACAGTGTCATCGATGACGACGTCCCATACGTAGCGTGACCCCCGTAAGTACACAGCGATCGACCAGAGGACATTCGACCCTGCCCAAAAAGCGCGGAACTCCTGCGTGACCACCGAGATAGTACTCGCTTGTGGGAAGTGCGCATACAGCGCGACCGCTGCTCTTCGACGGAAGCAGGTGGGACATCGGCTGGATGCATCCTCTGTAGTTCCGCGTTGGGATCAATGACCTTCAGTTGCACATAGTATATGAGATTGGCCAACACGATGTCGAAGCTGTAACATTTGACCGCATTAGCTGCTTTGTATGTCGCCGCTGTCAAGGTCAACTGCTGGGCTTGAATGTTTATGATAGTCGCGTAGAGAGCCAGGAACAGTCATTGGTCATTAGCTGGTACCAAAACCGGGACTCACGGAGGCATCCAATTCATTCTTGATAGCTGATGGGGGTTGTGTTTCGGGTTGCCACAACTTTTCCAGTAGAAACCCGTCACTTCCACAAGAGCTACCTGGTTCCAGAGTCGTCTCCTTCACAATCTCATTTGTGTCCATGGGCACTGAACCGGCCGGCGACAGTCATGCCAAAAAGGTTCCTGTGAGGGTTGAGTCACGGATGAAGCACCATGATATCCGTCAAGCCCATTCTGTGCATTGGCAACTAGTGCCGTCACCGCCGACATCGGCTCACTGAACAGTCCCTGTCCAGTTCCAGTATCCGAGTCAGGGGTCTCCCATTTCAACATCCAGTTGCTCAGCCGCGCTGCTACAGTGTTTGTGGGACCGCTGTGCTGGCATAGCCTCCACTTCCGCCCAGTCTCCTGTTCGGAAGCCGAGGTTGACTCTGGAAGTTGTCATTGTTGTACAATGGTCCAGCCAGCTGAATCAGCTTGTGGCGTCGGTGTCTCGTACGCCTGGGTGGGCGCATCAGCTTGGGGGGATCCAACCAGTTCGGGTACAGCCGGTAACTCCGTGGAGGTGACCACGTTCATGATGTTGGTCAGTTTGAGATCCAGTGAAGTCACGATAGCGCAAGCGCCAAGTCCGTGTGATCCTCTTCGGTACAAACGCCTGCAAACTGGCGCTGTCGAGATGCCTGCGCCCCACAAGTCGAGTATCAGTGACCAAGCACCTTGCACGCGTATGATCCGGATTGTAACAACGTCGACATGGTGCTGTGGACTTTCTCTGAAAATAATGGAGTATCAGTCCCTTCGTATGTAGGAGCGTGGGACAGTCGTGGGAGGCGAAGATGACTGCCCAGTAACCATTGTCACGCTCACGAAGCCCCCGTAAGCCACGATGACGAATATCAAGGGTGGGCTCTCCTGCAAAAAAATGATTGAATGCTTGCAGGGGAGTGATGGCATGCAGCCCTTGCGTTCCAAGCACACGGACCGCGTAGTGGCACGGCACTTGAGGAGGTCAACGTGTGCCTGGGATCGCATTATCCACCCCGTTCAAGGCTAAAGGACAACCAACGAGCTTCATCGCGACCCCTGCCCAGTGTTTAGCAGCACGGTTGATGGAAACCTATCTCAAATTTGACTGAACAAAGCGCGTTTTCCGGGCTACGCAGGCTATTGGTAAGATCGACAAGGTGGCTATTATTTCTGGATATCTTAATACGAATAGTGGTACATTACGGATGCTGAAAGGGCGCGGAAATCCGATTGTGATTCGCAATAGATGCCATCGCACAATTTAACCTTACAGTAGATCAGCATCAAGCAGGATCAGAGCGACAAGATTGGAGCAGTCCTAGCTAGGCAGGACGGAATGGGCTGATGAGGATAAAAGTATCACCATTGGCTTCAGGAAATCAAGAGCTTTCTCATGGTTCTAGTCTCACGTCCGGTTACTGCTACCACCCAAGAAGTTCTACCAACCCTCTGTCTGCAAGTGTCACTTCGGTGGCAAATTGTCGTTATCTTGTTTTCTTATTTTTATTCGTGGAGAAACATCCAACAACAAAAATTCTCCATTTCCAACCCCCTCAAAATCGCGATTCATTTTGGAGAGGCGTCTGGTTGCAATACGCTTCAAAATTTACGAATTGTATATTACCAGAAAGCACTTGTAATACACAATCGAATTAGTGTGGTTTTATTGTCAATTCCGTCTAAATTTGCCGATGCTAGCCGGTTGGCTGGACGACCCCCATACAGTTCTCAAGTTATTTACCGCAGCAAAACATATGTTCTTCGAATTTCACTTAAGTCTATTTTCGTATTTGTAAAGTGTCCATAGTCAATTGAAGTGATTTAGCTGATTGGGCGATTTGTTCAGCGGTTTCGCTCTGTCGATTAAAAAAACCGTGCGCAGAAACTTCGAGTAGAACGCGCAATACACTTCTTTGAGAGGTAACCACTAGGGCCGTGTTCGACTTGTTTGGTTTGAACGAGCTCCTTCGTGAAATACGCATTTGCGGGGATTTAAAGCAGCTGGTTTGCGAAAAACAGCCCCACCTAAATTTCGGATCCAGTCATTTTAGCCTTATTTCAGCCATTACCGGTTCCACATGGGTAGTGAAGAGCAGATTATACCCCGTGTGCTCGCGTCCGCAATAAATCTTCGTCTGCTTCGGTGATCTACTGCGCGGAGCCTTTCCGCCGGATTTCCTCTGTGTCAGTGTGCGAAGTTTGTAATTCGTCGATGAACAGCGTGGCACCCGTGAACAGCGCGTCCTGGTAATGCTACAACACGTGATCACGAGCAGATACGCGCTCTAAAATCGATACCTACAGCAGGTAAAATGTGGTCATTTTGTTTTTAGTAAATCAGACTCAAAGAAAAGCTAAATCAGAGTAGCATCTTCAATAGCAATCTCAAACTCCTTTATTCAGGCAGAATTATTGTGGAATGGAAGTCTCCTATTGGAACTGTAACCCCCCCCCCCCCCCCCCCCCCCCCGGGGTCCCCAATTATAGGTTTGTGTGTTTTTCGTCATCTACGTTACTGAGTAAGCAAGCGAGGCGTTTGCCCGTGTCCTTACTGGAAGCCAAACGTTTGGCCGCACGATAAAGGAGGCTAAGCTGCTTGAGTGGTACAACGATGCACAAACAATTTGACAAAGCATTCAGAGCAAGTAGTTCTACCACTGCAATTGAAAGTGTTAAAACGAGCTAGAGATTCACCACTACACTTTATCGACTGAGTAAATTCATGACTCCCGACTCACAAGCAAGAACAACTGCTCCTCGAGCCTACGCCACTGGTGTAATACTCGTCCAAATGGCGCCCACTGAGTCGAGTTCCTTGCGAGAAGTACCAACAAAGACACCCAGCTGGTATCCCGCAGGCGCGGTGTCCTTGCCGATATTCTTCGTGGGGTTACCGCCAGAGATAGCGTTTTTCGCGCTGGTCGTGAACTGGATGTACTTGATGCGCGTATGGTCACCCTTCTCCCCCCAATGGCATTCGATGCCCGTGATGTACTCGCCTGCACCAAGCGTGAGCGAGTTCACATCACCCCCATCCCCGCCGTGGTACAAGGTGGACTGCTGCCCCGACGGATCCGTTACAGTGACACCGACGCCGTCGATGCGCTCTCCAGAGCGAATCGTGACGGCCTGCACGGTTTGCCCAGGCGAAGCTAAGTCCAAATCCGAGTACTTGGTGCCGTGGGGGCCGCCGAAAGTCTCGCTCAGTAGAACACCGTTTTCCAAAGCAGCAGCGCTGCATGCGACTAGCGCCACTGTTGCCAGAATCTGGGAGATGAACTTCATCGTTGTTGCGCGTTGTTTTTGTTTCGAGTAGATGGCAAAATTGTTAATAAGCTGAAAGTCTTGCCCCCTCGTCCGTTGCACGACTTCCTGTTTCCGACTCGATGTCGAGAGCCATCGGGATAAAAGTTAAGATCGGATTCGACGTGTCGAGTCGTTTTTTATCCTACCACCGGCAGATCAGAATTTTAAGACATGTACAGTATGTGTACACTGTACATATACCGACCTACAATATGATGATGACGATGGCGATGATGATGATCAACGGTGTCTGTTTTACTTTACTTAGCTAACAGATCCCTGAAACATCTTAATTCGCTACATGATTGGAGTTGGGGTCCGGTATCGAGAAACCTGGGATGGATCTAAACCTCCTGATGCTTCAATGTGTATGTACTCGAGGAGTTGGTGAAGGCGTATGCCTTCCATTTTCGTTTCAATTTTCCTGGAATCTCGCTGTGCGACTTCACGGAGTTGCCTCATTATGGTCCGCCAAATACAGTTCGCGCCTTCTTGGACCGTTTTACCGGCCTACAATATGTACCAGTCATGTCCAACGCCATATTAGTAATACCATCGACGTACTGGTACATGGTATTATTAATATGGACATATTGTCTGCATGTATTAATGCAGGATGTGTAATTTAGCTGCGTGTGTACATGTACCGGTATCGAAGGACAATCCCCTCGGGGGTAATCCCCAGAAGTGTCATACCCGCTCAACAGGAATATTAAAGCGGTTCCCGAAGGCCAGCAGCTTACAAGCTCAAGTAAATTTTCCTCTCACCTATCAATGTCAAAAGGAATACGAAATCGGCGAATATTCCTATTCTGAGGTGGTTAACTAAGGGAAAGTCACAACTGTGAAGTGTCGCATGAGTATGTAGTAGATGCAAGCAGGAGATGTTGTTGCTAATGTCCATAGTAGGGTCAGCTTCAAGTTCGTCCAGTGCATGTTGAATCTGACGGTGTTTGTATTAATAGTGGTTATTTTAAGAACGCAGCGATGATGCCAGCATCGAGTGGCTGTCGTGTTGGGTGAGAGGAATGCGACAGTGACATTGGACCACTGTGCACCGTATCTGGACATGTATCGAGAAGTAGCAAGTACTTACGGTGCTAAGATCTGAGTTTGGAACCACACTGTGAAAATGGCACGGGTTATCGTGGGCTGCGATCCCAACAGCACAAATGGTGCATCGACAGCATTCTGTTCCACGTAATTGGTACACCCCGCGATAGGAATCCTCTTAGACATGAATAAATGTGGGCTCCCGGCGCTATGCTTACCGAGGGGATTGTCTGCAGTGTTATAATTTTTTAATTTTTTAATGAAAAAAACAGATGCCATTAAAATGTGAAGACATCCTGAGATGTGCAGTAGAGTCAAATACGAAATTTGCCTAACCATCACTCAAAAAATGAAAATTAGAGCAACATTTTGCTTTTACCGGTACAACATATATTAAAATTGCGACACTCCTATAAATTTTGCTTTTACTACTGTGATGCTAACATAAATTGCCATATTACATTACCTCAGGCAGTTATTTGTCTCTTTCAAGGATATCGCTCCCTTCAGCAGTTCTTCCACTACTCTGACGCGATAAACAAAACGACCGTGGCAACATGTATACGTTCTAGCATGAGTGGGAGACCCAATTTGCAACCGAGGATGATGACATACGTAGATGTAGTAGTTGAATACTTACATCGAAGATTTACGGCTACATTATATTAATAATAATATCTATTATTTATAAACAGCACTTTCAGATAGTAGTTATTGCTATCATGAAGTACGGAATCCACTTTTGTACAGTGCATGTACTTCGAACTATTGTGTTTTGCTGTATTAATAGTTTCGCCGACATTATAAATGGCACCTAGTGCTCGTAAATGTAAAAATAATACATACCCCTTGTATTTAGGATACTCGATGTAGACCCCTCGATTGAAAGCTTTCCATAACCTTCAGGGCACCGACGCCAAAGGTATCACGAATGTCCTCAACATCGGTGTTGTGTTTTTGCATGTGGCACTCGCTTATCTCACTAGGAATAGGATGCTGGAGTTACTGTAACACAATAATTGCACTTATGAAATGAAAAGTGACGCTTTAGCGCTGCTATGCACGGTTTTATACACCTCGATTTATCGTAAATCCACCACATGACGCTAATGAATTCACGAAATCTAATTTCGTTTTAGTAAAATCATTTACAGAGCACAATATTATATCACAATTTAAATTTAACATTTTTATAAAACCTACTTCAAACTGCTGGTACACAAACTGTGTTTTTGCTGCCAAGTCGTTACTTGAAGTACTTTACAGTAATACAGCGCCACAACTAGGATAAGACGGTAGGATGGGAACTGTTGCCTCTTATTTTCTAAGTTCAAAACCGGGTTTTGGAGCCGCTTCCGAAAAGTGGTGAACTCACTCTGCAAATGTGGACAACCCAGATTGTTAGGAGGCATAAAAGTTTTCTAGCGCACTAAGCGGCTTAGCAAGATCCTGTCAGTTTGGTACAGTAGCTATGAAAGTCATAGCCTGTGACATCCACTCTCCATGGGTCCCTCGGTGGGGCACATCCGAGATCATCTACGATTGTGATAGGGCTGCCGCCACGCTGTTTACCCTTGGGTTAATACTTCATACATGTACAGTACATTCTCAGTGTGTTGTACACGTACTATACACATACCTACTTGTAATCTTAGGGTAAACAGCATGGTATTCTCGAGCTGCGCCAAGAATTGCGTGAAGAGCGGTGCATGTAAACCAATATGGATGGCATATTGACACGGGCCTAAATCCGATTATGCGGGCTCACTTTGGTTTGGAGTCGCGGAAATTAGAGCTGCTGAATTAAGTGCGATTTTTGAGAGTCTTCTCGTAAATTTGAAGACAATTTGTAGTTAATAAGACCCAGCTCTACGGGGGAGCCCAGACTCGGGCTCAGCTCGCGATAAGGGCACGTGTGCACGACAGCCTTCCTACTGTGGTCGATTAGTGAAAAAAGACTAAAAATACATACATGTATATATTTTTTGGGGAGATCAAATAATATTTGATATTTATGTAATAAATAGTATTTGAACAACCGTTGTCTCATACCCTTAAATCACCACACCGACACACACACTCTCGTACAAATTTAATCCCGGCCCCTTTTTATGAAATTTTGATCGAAAATCTGAGATTCAAAAGCCTATCCAGTAATGTAAGAGAGTGGTTACTGTACCCGACTGGAGCATCTCCCTACGAATCGATGATTTGTGCCCTACACCTGGCCGCATCCGTACAGCGTATACAGTATACCCCCACCCACCCCACCCCCGAGCCATTCATTTCGGAATCGACTGTTAACCTGAACAAGATGGAGCTACGGCAGCGCGCGGAGCACACGGCGAAGAAGCGACACCCTCCGCGATGTGAACTTTGCGACAGCGACGAGGAGCAGGTAGGCGACGTCAGCTGGTCGCGATCGGAGCAGTCCAGCCACTCAATTAGACGGCAGGCTACTTCCGATGAGTCCAGCCACTCAGATAGACAGCAAGTTAACTCCGACGAGTCCGGCCAGTCGAGTCATTCGGAAGCACCGAATCCCTGCGATCAGGAAGGTATTGCAAGTACCTCGGATGGAAGCGATATGAAGGGCACTCCGCTGGAGCAAAACGCAATTTGAATCTTGGGGTGCGTTCTTTACTTGCTTAAGCGTTTACCAGAGCCAAACCCATCAGGTACTGTATTTGCTGTTCATGTCAGCTCCATTTAGCACAACTAATTGTGTACATGTTCAGGTCTTTTGCTTCCGTACAAATAATAGTGTCCAGGACAGGAACAGCAAGATCAAGAAAACGATGTTTTTTGCACCTCCGATTCCAGAAGCATAGGGGCAATGCGCGAGGAAGCTGGTATGTAGTCACGCGGGGCAGTACAAGTGCAGAGGAAAGGGAAAGCGACAACGACAACGACAGGAGACTAGATCAATGGAGTGTAAATCTCAGGTGAGCCGGGCTTAGTTGGGTTGAGTCAGGTTGAGTCGGGAAAACTAACTGGAATGTGCTGTGTGCATCGGTTGATCAACATTTGTGTGAAAGTGATCAACAAGTCCCTGCTCAAGTTTGCTGCATGTGCAAGGTGTTGCATACTCACCCTTTGAATGCGAGAGCTATGCGACGGCGCGACTGGCAATTGAACCTGGGTTGAATACTGTCAATGTAGCTGGAGCGAGAGAAAAAAAAGAATATTCACGACAACTTCGTGTCCAAGCCAACGACGCGAGATGCTCACAACTTTGTCACGACTCTAAAGGCGCGTGGGTATGGCTGGAGTACGAGTGGCTCTAGACTCAAGAAATGGATGATTGAGTTGTATGAGGTGCCGGGAAACGATGGACGTATATTTGTTGATCGAGTGGGGGCTAAGTTACGTCAAGTTACAAGTTCCGGTACGAACCAGTCGTGATGGTCATGTGTTCATTTCCATTAGATTGCACACCAAACAAACGAGAGCTATGTTCGAACGATTTTCCGAGGTTTTTCTCATCGATGCTACGCATGGCACAAATTCATCGAAGTACAAGATGTTTTCGCCAATTGCACACGACTCGTTTGAAAAGGGGAAATTTGTTCACCATTCGGTTCTACAAAACGAGCGTCGGTCGACGCTGCTTGCTGCTCTTCATGAAATTAAAAGTACAGCTTCAACAGCAAAACGGCGGCAGGAAGAATTTGAGGCAGTATCTTCCGAGTGTGCTTCCAAGATGACTGCAGTGGTTGTTCGTGTTATAACCAAGCGTACCCGCATTCTACCGCGTGTATGCACACCAGAGATCCTGACAATTGTACCAATTATTGGTGAAATAATTCTCAACCGGATGAACAGTTTCACCCTCGAGTCGGGCTCTGCACTAGAGTCGGGTACGACACGACCCATCCTGGACCAAACAGCAGTGCGTCATTGTCGACAAAACTTTCACTGAGATGTCAATGATAAAGGCTGTGTTTCCAGATGCGCGGCTTCATTGTGTCAGTTCAATGTGAGTAAGTACCTTCGCGAGGAGAACGCGTCTGTGTACTATAGTTTCAATGCTAGGCAAAAGCAGCAGTTGAAGAGTGTGGTGAACTTGTTAGTTTACGTAAAGACTGAGCGGGAGTACGAAGATCACCGTAGATTTATGCATCACGTTGTCTATATTGGACTTCAGGAAAGGTCAAGTCGTGCCGTACCCGACGCTAGTGCAAAGCCCGACTCGAGGGTGAAACTGTTCATCCGGTTGAGAATTATTTCACCAATAATTGGTACAATTGTCAGGATCTCTGGTGTGCATACACGCGGTAGAATGCGGTTATGCTTGGTTATAACACTAACAATCACTGCAGTCATCTTGGAAGCAACTCAAGGATCTTATGAATGGATTCATAAGAATGCATTGCGTCTGTCATGTACTACCAAAGTCGGAAGGAGCAGCGGTTTCTGGATCGCGCGTTCAAGATGGTAGTGGTCCAGTATGCCAAATACGACCGCGAAATGGCACATATTGCTAATCTCGTGGGCGAGCATGCAGCTGAATTGATATACACACGGTACGAGTTTGCACTTGGGTGTGGGAATAATAGCTTTATGAGCCACTTCCTGGTGTATTTCACATCCAGAGCAGCTCGTACGTGCTCGATGCTCTGGACGAACCCCATTTGCAGTACACGGTTACTAGACATAATTGGGAGTGCTCATCTTTATTCATGACGACGACGCTTTTGCCATGTCGCCATATTGTTTTATCTGCGAAAGACTTTGGAGATGGAAACTGTGACCCTGATGCAGTTTCTACATCCTAAAATGACTTCTATCCACCATTCACTCGGAAAATACTGTCTCAAATTCTTTATGCCGCCATTTTGCTGTTGAAACTGTTCGCGGAGGTGATAAACGCCTGCGACTCCAATCGTAAGTACCGCGAGATGGGTGTGCTAGCAAGTTGTATTAGTGACTCGAGGAGCAGTCTGAGAATGCGACAATCTCGGACCGCACTAAGTGCATTGTCGCGCTCATTTGAGGAGAAAGCTTTCGAGAAACTGGAAAAACTAGTAGGGGCTACTAATGTTCACCAATTCGTAGACAGCCAAGGTACTGCTGAACACAATTTGATGGAGCGACTATCATCTCGCTCCAGAATTCGAGCAGTTCGAGCACTCTCAGCCGAATGTACACTTGACTGATACAACAGAAATCCCGACTCAGCCAGACGTACACCCGACTAATGCTGCCGAGAAAGAGTGCTGACACACGTGTGCCTGACATCTCGCAATGAAACTGTAAAATATTCGACTACTGACTTTGATATTGTCACACACACACCCTTACAATAGGGAGGAAGGGGAGCCGAAAGAGAAACCGAATTAAAAAAAAACAGAAACGAAACAGTGCAATCGAGATGGCCAGAGACGACTCAGAACTGCATGATCAACCGTTAATCCTCGCGTCAATTGCCTATTGCGTCCCTCACGCAAGTTACCAGTCAGGATCGACACTTCTTCGCCAATTTCCTATTTTCGTGTTACCTAACAAGTCCAAGGCACCAATCGCAAAACAATTATCCTAACTGAACAAGCCACTGACTAACCCCGAAGATACTCCGCGCTCTTTTCCAAGATCCTGCTAAGACGATGCAGCGAGAAAGTAACGCAACTCCAAAATACAATTTCTGGTCTGGCAGAGCCAGATGTCGCACTCGAAATTATTGGTGTAGGGATTTATGCCACGGGTACTCTCAAAACCATGAGGTCGTGGCGCAATACATGTGCAGCTATTGAGTTGGTGAGAAAATCTCTACGCTGGATCGACATGATCAATTTCGACCTCGCTATGGATCGAGAATTTAGCACAGCAGTGGGTATCCAGATGCAGTGCAAGACCAAATGCTTACGTCTCTTATCGAATGAGGTTGTAGTTTCGGCAGAAATATCGAAGCAAATACTAACAATTATTTACTGTTGACGCAGATTCAATTATTAGATCTGGCTGGCAGGAACAGTATTGGCGACTCCACCTTGCAGGCAATTGCCCACAAACTTTCAGCGCAAACCCCCATCTTGTATTGTTGGATCCATCGCTCGTTGGTGTCAGCATCGATGGTACAATCACTACCCACGGAAATTCGCTCAAGATTGCCCTGTCAAATGTGCCATCGAACAAGATGACAAATCCCAATTAACTGCAACGTCAGGCACTCGTGTTCGATCATGATAAATATGGCAACGCACGAGATGTTCATGTACGATCCGATGAGTTCCGGATACATGGTAAGCGTTAGGGCAGTTGCCCAGATAGTAGCTCTGATTTTACAGGAAGCCAATGACACAGGGTATCGAGTTCAGCTGTACCAGTCGGAATTCGGGGTTCAAGTGGATAGCTACAACTGCGGCATGTACGTCCTTCTAGCATGTGAGGTATTTTCTGGAGAAAGAAACTATGCGTAGTAGACAGAAAGAGGTTGCAGAATCTACACTTCAGATAATTGTCCATGTGCTTATAAATACAGCGTCTCATATCTGTTCGTTGTTGCTAAACACAGCTCGTAAAAACGTTGCGCAAGAACTTGGCTTCGTAAAGCTGAAGGAGATTGGCGCCCATCAGCAACACGCTGATCGCAACTAATCTCAGCTCGACCCAACCCGACCTGGGCACTGTCTGAGTTTGCATGACGTCAAAAAGGCTACATCGAGCATGACATGCACCACATCCTTGAAACAAGCATGCGGATTTCTGTTCATTGAGTGTACAGACCTTGCATCTCTCAGTTGCTCACCAACCTGCATATCCGGCATATGTATACTTTTGTATCTCACTCCACGCTGGCTTTCTTTCAGCCGGGCCCGATCGGGTTTATTCGTGTTCGTTTGGGCACGATAGGCTCGTCACATTTCCCCCAGCCGGGTGTAGTAGCACGTGCCATAATATAAAGAGAGTGACTGCTGTCCCGGACTGGAGCATCTCCTTGTATACATTTATTCCGATAAACATAAACATTGCGACCAGCGAGCGAAGCGAGCCAATCCCCGCGCGAAGTGCGGTAGGGTTCATGCCTTTCTAGTCTGAGTTTTTGGGTCCACGCGGAGCGCTAGCAGGGTGATGGAGTTCTAGTGTCGTACTATTCAGATTTATCCGAACGTGTACAGTATACATGTATACCGGTGCAGAAAAAGATGAATCGGGCACAGTAGGAAGGCTATTGTGAACATCCAGTCGGGGACTTGCCTAATATTATATCGCACCAAAACAATTTAGATAATTTTCTAGAACAGGGGGAAAAAATATTAATACATGTATTATAATATCGAAGTATTATTATTTGTATACTACTTCAAGAAGCAGTGAACAAACTCAAATTACATGTATGTGCTCTACTTTGGTGCAGCAGAGACAAAAGCCCCCGTGACGACACTGCCATCTTCCAGTACCAAATGATCTGGACAAAGGAGACTTTGAGCGTTGGCACGCATGCAGAAGTCACTGTTGAGTCCTTGGGAATTCACGGCCAAGACCCGAACATAGTACGGTTTGGTGCTCTCCAGTCCAGTGATGATGGTCGACGTGGTAGTGACGCCAGCTTCCGTGGCCAAGGAGAAGTCGCTCGAGTCCGCGTACTGCACGAGATAACTCTCGAGACTGACACCTCCTAAGACCATGTCCATTCCTCCTAACGTGGGGCAGCTCTGTGGAGCTTGCAACGTACCGGCACACGGGATACCGTGCGCTGGAACACGCGGTGGCTGCCATACGATTTGAAGTTGGCCGATAGTAGCGGTAGCAGCAACCGCCAACGAATTGGGTTTCCCCGGTCGTGTTGTAGCTGGAATCATTGACGCTGGAGTCGATATCTGCGGTGTACCTTTGTCACCCAAGTTCTTCCCGAAGACTCGGACGTAGTATCGGGTACCAGGTGTCAAGAGCGTGATTGTGTACGCGCGCTGCGTCGCATCGTTGATGACTGCCGTAGTGCTTCCTGACGTCGCCAAAGAGTCGAAAGTTGCGGCCACATCCCATTGCACAACGTACCCGGACACGACATCGCCGCCGTCGTCCGTAGGTGGAGCCCACCCCACCGTCAACATGGTCGAACTCGTGATGCCTAGCACCACTTGCGTCGGTGAACTGGGAGTTGTATACGGCTGTTGTGACGCCGGCGATGAGACCTGGAATTGGCCAAGTCCTTGTGAATTACGAGCTCGGACACGAACGAAGTAGCGTGTGCCTTTCGTCAACGACGAAATAATGCGTTTGTACGGAGAACTCATGCCGGTAGTTAACGGTACGGCAGCTGAAGTTGGAGACGTGAAAGCTGTATCTGTAGCCCACTGTACTTCGTATTCAATGACGGTATCACCTCCGTTGTTATCGGGCGGATTGAAGAAGACGACCAGCTCCGATACTGTTAAAACGGCCAACGTCACACCTGTCGGTGCTCCAGGGGCCACCATTGGTTTCTGAGGTGCAGCGGCCAGTTGCGGATCACCAAAGCCAATCTGGTTGTACGCGAAGACCCGCACGTAGTACAGCTGTCCTTTGTTCAGCACCCCAGAAGCTGGGATCACGTGGCTTCCAGTACAAATCGAGGGCATAACACCAGGCCTTGCTTGTCTAGGAAGCACGTCGTACGTCGCAGCACAGTTGGCGACGCTGCACGCTAGATTGATATCCGTGGCCGCCAACAAGAAGTCATCTCCGCCGTCTAAGAACGTGATCGTCCATGTAAAACCTCCGTCAGCCGTTTGTGTACTCCGCGTGACTCCCACACCCTCTGAAAGCTGCGAGAACTGTCCGAGCTTCGACTGCATGGAACCTGATGTTTCAAGCTGTCCGAATGGGGAGACATTGCTGCTCGCACATGCTGCACTAGCACTTGTGCAGAACACACCCGAAGTCGTAGCAGTGACTGAACTCGCCTCGTCACTTGCTTGAGCGACGGCATTCCAAGGAATGGGGTCCGACTCCTCCACGATATTCCGCCGAGTGAGCTGCAGTCTGAAGTACCCGCTTGATATCGCGCTGGACGCGGCTCCGCTTGTCTGCGTCGTCTGTATGCGCCAAATCGCCGGCGTCGGAGCAATCGGACACCATTGATCTTGTTGGCCACGAGCAGTAAACAGCGACGACGCATCATACTCCACACGATACATCCACACGGGACTGCCGCCATCACTGGCAGGTGTCGCCCAAGTAGCCACCAATTGAGTGGAAACACCAGGGTTCACATCCACACTGACGTTCACGGGGAGACCAGGAACCTGTAAGGGGGGCGTCACGACCATAGGAGACGACTGCGTGCGAGCTCCAAGCCCCTGGGTGTTCTTGGCTGAGACCGATACCAAGTACGAATTCCCCGGTGTAAGGCTTGAAATCGTGTACGTCGTAGTCGTACTGGCATCAAGCGTCTCATAGTATCCGTAGTCGACTGCGGCTTCGCCTGGAGTGGCGAGTTGTGTCAGCGTTTTCGTCGGTGCAGCTTGTTGTTGGAGATTTCGAAGAGCTACCGGCCATGAACCAGGACATCCAGTTGCCCCATCCGGAAGACAAAGAGCTCCAGTGGTGTCCACTGCGTTATCTCCATCCTTGATGCCAACGAAAGCTGCTGTGGGTGTGATCTTTGATGAATCTACGATAAGCGAGGCCAGGTTGCCTACGTTTGATTCAAACGTAATAGTCCACACGCGTCCCATCGACCACGGTGCTCCACTGAGCAGCATCGTCTCCGAGTTAACCGAGACTACACCGATCGTAGGCAGCGCTTCTAATGCCAGCTTCAGGTTTGCTGCACTCACCGTTGCTGACAAGTAATTCGTCCAAGCGGAGCCCTTGTAACTCAACCGGAAGTAGCCGCCGACTGTTGTGCTCGCATGGTACGTCACCAAAACTTGCACTTCTTGCTTCCCCGGGAACGCGTTCCCTGCAGGTGGAGCGATACCCGACTGAACTTCAAAAACCCGACCTACTACACCAGATCCTCCGGTAATCGCTAGTGGGTCTTGATAGAATTGGAGTTCTGGTTGATTTCCTGGGTTCATGTTCAGATTGTCGAATGTTACGCTCCACTGGAACCCTTGAACGATATTCACAGCTGACCGGGACACCTCGATGTGTCCAATCGGAATCGTAGTGGGAGATGCCAAGCTCATGAGCACGAAACGCAAATTATCCGCAGAGATATCCATCGGTAAGGCTGTGGTAGTTAAGCCGCCGAACGAAAGTTTAAAGGGGGCCGCTGTGGGTTGAGCCGTCCACTTGAGCTCAACCGTCTGGATCTCTGGACGTGACACTGAACGCCACCATTCAAGCTTGTAGCCTGTCAATGGCAGTCCACCATTGTCCGCAGGCTTTTGCCATGTCACCGTAGCTGAGGTAATGGGAGTCGCCGAAAGAGTTAACGTGCTCACTTTGACATTTGCTGGACCGTTTGGATGTCTCGTAGGGGTCTGCGCGGCTGGAGCGATCGTCGCGCGACTATAACCTATGGTATTTGCGATCTTCACTTGAGCATAATAGCGCGTACCAGTCGTTAGCCCCGTCACGTAGTAAATGCGTGGTCCATTGGCGTAGAGTTCTGGGATCAAGCCGCTGTTGTCCAGAACCTCGACAGGGGAACGTTTACCAGCAGAGTCAAATGTCGCCACAGTATCTACGTCGATCAAAAACGCAGTAATCCCCGCACCATTTGTCCCCTGGCCATCTCGAGTGGACGGCTGGATCTGTAGCTCTAGCGTTGTAGCCGAGAACGGGTTGAGGTAGACGGAGAGCGGAGGATCAGGGACCCTGTCCGCAGTGATCGCAGACAACTGATAGCTCCACTGTCGGTTGTCTGGAGGCTCTCCACTAAGAGCAATCTGCTGCACAGGCACCGAGTTCACAGCAGCCACTCTCACGTAGTAGGTCTTTCCAGCTGTGAGACTCGAGATGACGTACCGGAATGGTGGTGAGCCTTGGATCGCAGCACCCGACAGCACTTTCGGTGTATATGTGTAGTAGTACAGTGGATACGTTTGTCCATTGAAATTGGCACATCCGTGAGCAGTGAAAACTTGAATCGTAGCAGTGTTAACGACGTCAACGACGTCCACAGTCAGCACACACGTGTCATCAGCGATAGTGATCTTGGAATACTGAGTCAGAAAATTCGCGAGTGATGTCGAGACCGACAGCACGTCACCGATCAACTGAGTCGCACATTTTGCGCAAATTTGGCGTCCGTGCTTGAACGTGGGGGTGGCATCCCATTGCACAATGTACGACGAAATGGAGTTGTTAAAATTCGGACTCACGTTCGTAGTCGCCAATGGTGGAGGGAAGAAGAACACTTCGATCTCTTTACCGGATACAACTGCGAGATTAACGTTCGACGGAGCAGCCGGGACCTGAATTGGCGTAGCAGTGATTGCCCTTCCTACCGGTCTAGCCCCCTTTCCATTCGTGTTGTAAGGATAAACTTCGATGTTGTATTGCTGGCCCATCGTAAGTTTCTTGGATGTCTGCATTGGCAGATAGTAGCATTTGTCACAAGCATTGCCGAATACTTGAACGGTGGCATCGTCCGGATACAGCCTAGGAACCTTGGCGCGCATGTATCCAAGGGATGTCACACTGAGTATGTCCACAGTCC
>LGSN01000521.1:0-26162 GCA_001314375.1 Phytophthora podocarpi | reverse complement strand
TGACAAGATCTTTCACGGCCAGATGGATGACGTGCGAGATACAGCCGTGGAAGAAGATGTGCGGGTAGTCCTTCTAAAGGGTCCGCCACACCAGCTGGTTTGTGATGGTGTTATCCGTGACAACAGCAGTAATGGTCGTAAACCTCGTGGACTCACTCACGCGCTTGATGTCATCTGCGAGAAAGGCGTCGTTGTGCGACGTTGATCCGGTATACACGGTCTCAAGAAGATAGGTGTCCTCGCCGCAAATCAATATGTAGTTGATCACGCTTTTGCCGTTGACATCCGTCCAAGCATCTGTCGCCAGGGTGCACATCTTCCACTTCACGCGATGCACCATCACCATCTTCAACTCCCCATATGAGCCGTCCAGAAGACTCGTCATAATCTCCCGTGGAGTCGGAACAACAGCACCAGGGTTGAGAATAGACAACGCCTTGGCCAACGTCGCGTGGCTGACCTTGTTGAATGGCATCCCGGTGGAATAGAACCACAACACAAACTGCCGCTGGAACGCGGTAAGCTTGGCCGGGCCTAGGGCAGGCGGAAAGCAAGCCGTTATGGCCTTCGTCACGGGTCGCTTGGAGCACTTGCGCTTGAAGTGCTCACGAACGCGTTCAACATGCGTCTCGCCCAGCTGGTGGATGATCTTCTCGCATTTCTTGCACGAGACGATACCACCTGCAACAATCACGTCGTTCCAGACGGGATCCTTCCGTCTTCCGCGCCTAGCAGGACCTGGCGACGGCTGCGGATACGTAGGGCTACGCTTTCGTCCCGCCACTTGTTTACTCGACGAAGTGGAAGAGGCGCCCTTGTCGGTGTCATCATCGGGATTTTGAGCCAGCCCGGACGATAACGACCCAGCCTCAAGACAAGGGTCACTTGGAAGGGAGGGGTAGGAGGCCATACTAATGGGCGAAGAGAAGCTCATGGCGAACGGAGGGAGCGTAGGGAACGTAGGGGGAGGGGGGGCGGGTGGCGAGAGAGGTGCTTGAAAATGCTCAAATTGAAAACTGAGCTGCGATAGACTGCACTATCTAGTCGCTTTACGGGAATAATTTAATGGTAGGCACAGAATCTATGCGTGAAGATGAGCGTCCAAGCCGAAATGAACCGCGTTTTAAAGCGTTTGATAGTTTTTTGCTAAGCGGACAGCCTCGGAGGCGGTCTCTGCCGGCTAGGATCCCTCCGGTTCACTGTTGGCGTTGGGAAAGCCTATCAATAACGTCATGAGATGCTGAAAACCCTAAACCTAGACCCACCCGCCCATAGGTGGTGTCACACCCATCTGCTCCGTTCTCAAATTATGGATTTTGGCGAACCCTGGCCCTGGCCATTTGAAATGTGGAGTCTATCAATCAGTCACGTTTCATTGGCTGATATCATTAATTTATCAAACTTAATATTGATTGGTTCAAATAATTTTTGCATGTGTCTGATTTGGGGTTGCACTGGTGAAAGATGTAGTTTTATGGTCTGTGACAACGTATTTGCACTGCTCCGGTATGACTGCAGGTACATGTAATATTGGCTATGTGGTCTGGGACATACGAAAATCGGTACGTTTTTTCAGTCAGTGTTAAGATAAAATAAGTTTAACTGAGATTGGAAATTTTACATTCTTAAATGTACAAAAATCCAATAAAAATATTGAAACAAATTAAAAATATAAAAATCTATTTTGACGAATCACGGATTCGAATTGAAGAAGGCCAAGATCGCATTATCTGATCCGCAAGCAAGTCTAGAGCAATGAAGTCCCCCGTCGCCATCGTCGCCGCGCTCTCCTGCCTGGCCGCTGTCTGTCACGCTGAAGCGCAGAGCCGCCCCGACCTCCCCCTGTCCAACGGGGACGATGATTCCTGTCACGGCTACACGACCAAGGACACGTGCGTGAAGCACCACTGCGCCTGGTGCATCTGCGCAGCCGTTCCGTCGTCCTGCTACACGCCCGAAGAGGCGGATCAGCTGCCTCCCGCCATCTTCCAGTGCGACAAAGGGCAGCAGACGCTCTCGTGGGACTTGAAGCAGGTCCCGTCGAGCTCTGTGGGGCTAGGCAGCCTCTTTGAGGCCTGGAAAGGTGAGCACGGCAAGAACTACGATTCCCCCGTCCAGAACGAGCTTCGTAGGGGCATTTTTGAGGTCAATGCACGCTCCGTGGCTGCGCACAACAGTAAGGAAGATAGGAGCTTCACGATGGAGCTCAACGAGTTCGCAGACACCACGTGGGGCGAGTTTCAGGGCTGGTACTTGGGAGCTCCGCAGCAGTGCTCAGCTACAGCCACGAAGAATGACGTAGTGTATGGTGAGGTACCGGCGGAAAAAGACTGGAGAGCTGATGGTGCAGTGTCGCCCGTGAAGAATCAGGGCAAGTGCGGCTCGTGTTGGTCGTTCTCCACGACGGGGTGTCTGGAGAGCCACGTTAAGCTGAAGCACGGAGAGTTCACGATCTTGTCGGAGCAAAACTTGCTGGACTGCGCGCAGAACTTTGACAACCATGGCTGCAATGGCGGACTGCCGTCTCACGCCTTTGAGTACGTCAAGTACAACGGGGGCTTGGACACAGAGCAGGTGAGTGCTCTTTTATCTTAACTCTGCCTGGCAGTGTAGTGTGTAGTCTGACTGTTATTCATTTCCTGACAGACATATCCGTACGAGGCGAAGGAGGGCAAGTGCAAATTCAACACCTACCATGTTGGTGCGCAGGTGGACCAGGTGGTGAACATCACGTCGCGGAACGAGAAGGAGCTGAAGGCTGCCGTGGGCTCTGCTGGGCCCGTCAGCATTGCCTTCCAAGTGGTGTCGGACTTCCGCTTCTATAAGTCTGGCGTGTACGAGTCGACGGAGTGCCACTCGGGTGAGAAGGATGTCAACCACGCGGTGCTGGCCGTGGGCTACGGCATGGAGGACGGCAAGAACCACTGGATCGTCAAGAACAGTTGGGGCTCCAAGTGGGGCGTCGACGGCTTCTTCCAGATCGCGCGCGGCAGCAACATGTGTGGCTTGGCCGACTGCGCTTCATACCCCGTGGTGATGTAAGGCGCGATAACGTGACGCCGAAGCGAGCAGCTCTTGTTAGAGCTACCGGAACGCGATTACGGAATCTCAGTTTCTGCATGTGGATCCACTTGAAGTCAGTTGAGCCGCCGTCGGACAAGGTGGACCTTTTTCCGAATAAGATGAAGCAAATGAAAGATCACCGGAATGTACATTGATTGAAAACATGTGTGCGGTACATATACATACCGCGTCGTCGTCGGACTGAGCCTGCATCGAGCGCAGACACTTCGGCAAACGCGCCAAGCACATGCATTGCATGGAGCTTGGATGGTCAGAAGAGTCCCTGCCCGTAAGTCTTGTGAAGTCTCAGGGCAGGAACGAGGTCTGACCAGGAGATACTTCAGCTCAGACTTTTCATCGGGTCGCGCTCATGTGGCCAAAATGCAGCGGGTAACGAGTGGTGACGAGCTGGTCACCGACAGGAACCTCCCTGCATCTACATGGACAATGCTGAGCAACCACACGAAAGGCAGCTATTGGACCGAAGCCACGTGCTGGTCAAGTTGTCCTCCGACTCGATTACGAGTTGTAAAAACGCTGTCACGCATAAAGAATGAAAGGTATGCCTCACTCAACATACTAACACCTAGATTTCACTCTCAGTGTCAGCATAATAATTCGTAGCTAATGCATTGTCACCGGTGAACTATTACCTATCATACAATATCCGTGATAACAGTTTATATGGAAATGCTGTCAACGCACGCCGCGATTATTCAACATCATTCCAAAACCAGGTATATTGGACTTTCTTTTCTTGATTTTACTATGACCCTTCCTCACCTTGTTTTGTCGCACCTCATCCGATCTTCACAATGGATGAGCTTCGTCGGACTGAGGCCATTGATACTGCCGCCTCCTCACAAAGGATTTCGCCGCCTGCCTGGACATGGCGCGCAACAACAGCTACAACAGCATGGACGAGACGATGCCGCTGAAGGGCCCGCCGCCCACCTTGGAGCGCAAGGGCTCGCGCCGCATCCCGCTTACTGACAGTGCTAAGAGCGCACAGCGGAAGCTGCAGCTGGCCTGCGTCTGCTCACTCCTCTTCATGTGTGCGGAGGTCGTGGGAGGCTTCCTAGCGGGCAGTCTGGCCATCATGACAGATGCTGCGCACTTGCTGTCGGACGTGGCGGGATTCTGCATCTCACTCTTCGCCATTTGGGTGAGCACGCTTCCGGCGTCGAACCGCTTGAGCTTCGGCTTCCAGCGCGCTGAGGTCATTGGCGCCGTCACGAGCGTGTTGGTCATCTGGGTGCTCACGGGAGTGTTGGTCTACGCCGCGGTGGAGAGATTCATGGAGTGTCTGCAGCCCAACCCGAAGGAGCACGTCAACGGCAAGCTCATGTTCATCGTGGCGTGCATCGGCCTGTTCGTGAACCTGATTCTAATGCAGATCTTGGGACACGGACACAGCCACGGGGGAGGTGGCGGCCATGGTCACAGCCACGGCGGGGAAAGCTCGTCGGCCCATGGCCACGCTCATGGAAGCAGCAGCAGCAGCTCCAGTAGCGACGAGGAGGGACATGGCCACTCGCATGGCCACGGCCATTCCCACGGCGACCATGGCCACTCTCACGGTGGACATGGACACGGAGACCTGGAGAACGGTCGAGGCGGTGAAGCCCCCACGGTGTCCAAGAAGAAACTGGAGAACCTCAACATCCAGGCAGCCTACATCCACGCGCTCGGCGACTTTATTCAGAGCGTCGGCGTGTGTGTTGCCGGCGGACTCATCTGGTACAAGCCGGAATGGCAGATTGCGGACCCCATTGCCACGTTCGTCTTCTCCGTGCTGGTGCTTGGCACGACGATCGGCATTGTTCGCGACAGCATTCATGTGCTGATGGAAGGCACACCTGACGGTATCCACGCCGACGAGATCGAGCGCGGTCTGCGTCACTGCTCGTCCGTCGTGGCCGTGCACGACCTGCACATCTGGTCGCTGAGCGCTGGGCTGCCGTCGCTCAGCGTGCACCTGGTGTCGGATGATGCTGAGACTGCACTGCACGCAGCTCAGCGCTACCTCATTTCCAAGGGCATCACGCACACGACCATCCAGATCGAGAAGACGTCGACGCTGTACCCGCGCAACTGCAGCTCTGACCTTAAGTGTGGTCAAGACTCCCCGCAAAATAGCGACTAGATTACTGCGAGATGTTGCAACAGCTCAGGAAGGCTTCCTAGCAAGATATTGATAGCAAGTAACACAGAATAAATTGCCTCCGAATGCATACGAGTGTCCATACCAATTCTGGGTAGAGAAGACGTGTGTTCCAGAAGACATGTTGCACTTGCAAACCTTTATAAGGAAAATACTATTTACAAATGTTGTGATTACCGAGCACAAATATCCAGTTTCAGATTGTGTATGGTAGTCACAAAGTGTAACTCACAATATTTGAATTGTGAGCAGCACTAGGACAATGGACGCCGATCTTGAGCGCATCGAGCGCGCCCGCGCCAAGAATCTCGCGTACATCCGCGAGTGAGTGCTCTATCTCCATCGCCATCATCACATCCTTCTCCATCTCCTCATTGTGCTCAATCGACTTCAGACAGGACGAGCGCGAGGCTTCTCAAGCAGCGGACGAATTCTTGGCCTCCGCTGTCGACTCCCCTGCTGCCAATAGCTCAAGCGCCAAGCGATCTACGCCAGCATCAGGAGGCAACAGCAGCGTCTACATCGCGGGCCTCACGACGTACATGGCCTGCAGACAACTCGGTCCGTAGTCTGTCGACCAGGGACTCCACCCAATTCAGAGACTGACAGTTGTATGGGCTGCTTTTCTGCTAAACGTGCAGAGGGCGTATGCGCCAAGCTCGGCAAAGTGCGGCGGATCAAGTTTTACAAGGACGAGAGAGGAGGACTCAAGGGCGACGCAGTTGTGACGTTCAGCTCACGCACCACGATGACGAAGGCCATTGACAGGGTAAAGCTAGTGACCGTTGCTGCGTGTTCCTTGAGTTGGCCATCCCAACCTCTGGACACCACACAAAGTTGTTGGGTACGTGGTTACCACGACGCCTGTTGCTGATTCGCGTCTCGTACCTTGCTACACAGCTGAACTACTTCGAAGTCAAACCGGGTGTGATCATTACGTAAGTGTGTGTTTACTTTTTGGATTATGGACTTTGAAAGGAAGCTAACGAGTGAGTGCTTACGATTTATATGTGTGTGGATACCGCAGAGCGACAGAAGCAGTTTTCTCGAGCAAGAAGGCGAAGAGCACTGAGGAAAGCGAGGAGAATGTTGGCGACGCTCATGCTGCTAAAGATGCGCAGAGACCGTCTGAAGTAGCAGCAGCTACGCCGCTGAAGATTGCTTCAGGAGATGGCACGGCGTCTTTGGACTTGCCATCGTGCTCCATTATCCTGAAGCATGTTTGGGATCCACTTGACGGAAGCGATGCTGCATTTTTCACCGAGTTGGAGGACGACATGCGTGTGGAATGCACCAAGCATGGAATCGTGGAACATGTTCAAATTGTAGCGGATGGATCTGTGGTCGTGCGCTTCGCAGAGCTAAACGCAGCTATCGCGTGTCTGAAAGTGACGAAAGGGCGATGGTTTGCTGGACGGCAGATCGAGGCGCTCTTTGACCAGGCTACGGCTGAAAATCCTAGCGATGCGGATACCAAGGTTGAGGCGTTCCTGGCCTCTCTTGGTAAGTGATGTCCGTGCAATGCGAGGTACCGGTAAGTCGAAATCTTGAGGGGTGCACGTTGTACCTAGTCGAAGCAGCAAGTTGCATTGTATTTATCCTTTACTGACGAGGTTGGAAATACGCATCGAAAACGACGAAGCGGTTGGGCTGCGGGAAGTACTCGGTGAGGCCAGCGTGTTTCTTCAGGAAGGCGAAGAGTTTGGGCGACGGCTGGTCATACGCTAACTGGGCAGGCGTGACGCCCTCCTCCTGTAGAAGGCGCTGGAAGAGCTGCTGCCCCACACCGCGACGCTGCCAGGCCTCGTCGACGTAGAAGTCCAGCACGCAGATTGGGTCCATTTCAGTGTACTCGCCTCTAGGGCTCTGCAGAACAACATACAGATTAAACACGCAGCACCACTGAGTCGAGAAGATGGCTTCACATTTTTTACCACGTAGAACAAGTGCTTGATCCCAGTCTTCATGAAACCCACGATGCTGTCGTCAGCGTCGATGGCGAGCATCAATGTCTGCTGCTGATTTACTGCCGCAGACATTGCGAACAGATCTGCCGAGGTGATCTCATGGGAGAGAGCTTGCGCCTGCGCGCAAATGGAATTGTCAATGTCAGTGACGATTGCCCATCGAAAAGTGTCAAATACCACCACGAGGATGGACTTTGCTACGTACGATGGCAGACTTTTTCCCGAGTACATCGACTGCTTCAGCCTGCCCTGGGCTGCTCAGCGACTCGGGCGCCCGCACCACTTCAACCCGCATGTTGGTCGGTGCGAAAAATGCCCGGCCGTTTTCTAGCCTAGAAACCAACCCCCTCCGCATTTCTACCAGTGCGTTCGTTTGCGGCCCGGAAGCAACCATGGGCGCCGAAGTGTCCAAGCCGGCGCTGCCGAACCCGTGCACAGGGGAGATGGAGACCTACGTGAAGTGAGTGCCACGCTTCTGCTCTGTTTGGCTCGGATTTACTGTAGCCATTGGAATCCTGTGGAGGAGAGGAGACTCATAGAGATTGACGCGACTGTGTGTGTGCTGTGTGCGCTCAGGTGTGTGGAAGCCAAGACCGCCGAGAGCGGAGGCCTGCGTGACGGCGAGGAGTGCGAGAAGGAGAGCGAGGCCTATCGCGAGTGCAGACGGAAGGTCAAGGAGCTCAAGGCCGCCGTCAAGAAGTGACAGAGCGAGCAGAGAATCACCTTGGAAGATGAACCAAGATGTCTGCGACGTTGCAAAGGCCTTGGCCTGTTCATACATACATACACCACCACTACTACCACATTCCCTCTTCTTCCTTGTCTACTAATGCTACCTACCTGCCTACCTCTTTCTTGCTCTGCTGTCTCTAACTACTAGTACATTGCTGCCAACCTACTTCATACACAACCTGCTCTCGACGTTCCGTCTCACTTGACTCGAAGCTCCTGAACGGACAGTCTGCTGCTGTTGTCGATGCGCCGACTGGATGCAGTCGTGGGTTTGTTGGTCTCGTCGTCGTCGCTGTAGCCGAAGCTGGAGGACGCCGTCTTGATGCCGAAGTTGTACTTCTTGTTCACACTGCCTGGGATGTTGTTCACTGCATCTGCCACGTTGCTGTTGCGCACCACGCGCACAGTGCCCACGCCTTTGGAAGACGAGGAGTTGCTGACTCTGGACGACCCCATCGACGAGTTCTTGCCGCTGAAGCTGTACGACGAGCGCGACGTCATGTGGTGGTGCTGGTGACTGTGGCGCTGTCTGCGCTGGGACAGCACCTGGATGTCCTTAGGCATGAAGGCCTCCGGGATGAGCTGCTCCGAGTTGGACAGGATAGAGGCTACCGACGAGTCCGTCGTCGTGGACAGAGAGCGCCCGCGCTCGCCCGCCGATCGGTCGAAGTCCCGTGCAAAGTCCTTGCTCTGGTAGTGCTGCGTCGTATTGAGAGAGAGCAACCGTTAGACGTAGTTGTGCTATAGTCAATGAGGAAGGCTGCACGCACCAATTGCGGATCGTGGTCGCCGTTGCTGGCACCAAAGCCGCATACGGAGAGGCTGCTGCCCATGGTGGTGGTGCCGACGAGTAACGGTCTGATTCCTACGGAGCTCGTTGGCTTCTGAGCCCTAAAAAAAAGTCGAAAGTCGCTGGCGCAAGGCAGGCACGGTGCTCACGTCCGATTTCTACTTCAGTACAGTACAAAAGTACAGTCCTGCACCTCGCTTTCGACACGTATACTAACTGATACCCCTTCAAATATGGTTGATATGATAGCTCGCACTTTGCTTACAAATTATACGACTAATCTTGAATATTTTATGCAAATTTCTGTGATTGAATACGAGGAGCATTATTGTATATAGTCCTCTATTCGAGTATCCTAGTGTGCACACTGGATTCCTGACATACAGTAACTCTTCTTCCTTTGTCGTCGTCCGAGATGGCCGTGCGAGTGCGGCGCTGGAGCGACGTGGAGGCGCGTCGGCGACCGCTGCACCGCGCCGCGTACGCCAACAGCACGCCGAGCCCCGCACCTGCCGCGCCCGCGTCCGCCGATCCCGCGCCGTCTTCGGCCGGCAGCAGCAGCAGCAAGAACGTCCCACTGGCGGTCATGGAGGACGCCCCCGAGTGCGTCATCTGCCTGGACGAACTGGCGCTGGGGCGCGCGCTGTTCACGGCCGAGTGCGGCCACCGCTTTCACTTCAGCTGCCTGCTGGAGAACGTCAACCACGACGAGGCCAACTCGGACAAGTGCCCGATCTGCCGCAAGACCCAGACGCAGTGGCCCGAGCAGACCGAGGGACTCGTCAAGGCCCATCCGTACTGTAAGTTCCAGCTTTCAATGACCTGGGCTTTTATAAGTCACACCTAGAACGTATCACTAAACGTCGTGTAAAACGTCTATTTTTTGGATCTCAGGTACAAATTGCGGAAAACGAGGATCAGGAGGACAATTCTGCGACGGATGTGGACAATCGCTGGCGCACACACCCACAGCGCAGGAACGCGCCCGAGCAGCAGCGGCGGCGGCGGCGGCAAGGAGCAACGTGGTAGTGGAGTGCCCCACCTGTCGCATCCGCTGTCTGGTGAGCACCACGGCGCGCGGCACGCTGCAGTGTCCCAACGGCCACCTCTTCCAGTTGCGCATGCCGCCCAGCTCAGGAAACTCGCAGGGGCTACGGCAGAGCTTCACTGGCGGCGGAGCAGGCTCGATGACCTCAGGACCCAGGCCTATCATGCGCCAATGCCCCACGTGCTACACGCGCGTGCAGATGCCCCCAGGCAGCCAGGCCGGCCAGTACATGTGTCCCCACGGACACACCTTTTACTTTTCTCCGTTCCAATAGATTGCTGCGTGTTTTGCTTCTTTGATTTTGATGTTGTTGTGGTGTACTTTGAAGTATTCAAGAAGGTACTGTAGGCAAATTCCTATTCGGGGTTGGTGACTTACTCAAGTGTGTTGCTGTGGCTAACGACGTGTGTGACGAAGTCTTTATGTGTCTTGGGTACGAGCTTGAGAGATCAACATCTCACCTGCGAGGAAAGCGTCGGCGCGATGCAGCGTGTTCTGCGAAGACAGGTCCACTGGGTACTTGTACATTTCAGCGGTGATAGGAGCGCTGTTGGCCGTGCGCTGGTCAACTTGCAGGTACGTCCAGCATTCGGGAACGAGAACGCTAGCTCCAAGTGTTGGGGAAGCGCCACTGTCGCCCGTCGGTGATACTGAAGACGTGCTGGTGGTGGCAAGCTCAAGCACGACGCAGGCCCCGTGGGGCAAGTTTTCCAACGGCGTCTGCATGTGCCACGTAAACCCCCAGAGGAGAGAGTTTGATGTCGCCACGGGCTGCACAGATACCTGCTGCCGCATCTCTACCAGGTTGCGCTGTCTGTCCATGACTGAGATCACTATGCGTGGTCGTCGATTCCCCAGTGATGCTGCGTCATGTAGTCCGATGAGCTCCACAAAGAGTGACACGTACGAGCTGTGAAGCACTTTGCCCGGCTGCTTGACCAGGAACAGCAAAGGAAGCTCTTCCTCGTTTGCACTCAGATGTCGTGTTAGCCTGTTGGGTAGCTTCAGGAGTGCACTTCTTGCAGCTAGCAGCGCGTTCGCCGCTCCATTAGGCGGCTGAGAAGCGTGCGAGATCCCTACAGACGTGGAAGCGGCTGAAGAGATACTTGTGATGGCGGTCTTCGCCAATTCAGCCTTCAAGCAGCGCACCAGCATTAAGTGAGGCTCACAGAGACCTGACGCTAGCGCTCCGCGGTCCAGGAGCAGCTTCGCCAATACCAAGTGTCCGGCTTGCAGCGCCAACTGTAGTGGCGTTTCTTGACGCGTTGTCATCGCGTTGATGTCGGCGCCGTTCTCCAGCAGCCACTGCGTCGTTTTTACAAGCTCCAGCTCGACATCCAGCAGAGACTTGGACTTGGACTTCGAAGAAGCTGAAACGATGGAAACGTCGAGCTGAATCTCGCTGGTGGTGCTGCTCTTGTTGTTGTCGGGGCCTTCATCTTCGATCGCCGCTAAGATGACGAGGCTGTTGCAGCTAGCGACCAAGTGCAGCGGTGTCTCCTGACGTGGCGACGAACTTGGCAGATTGCAGACTTCCTGGCGAGCCTTGAAGTCTACAAACTCGAGCTGGTTACTCTGTGCGGACCGGTGCATAGCAAACACTCGGGACTCAATGCTGCTGGGAATGCTGTTGCGCAGGTGTGCAAGCCAGCACTGAATTTCAAGTGCACCCGATGCCGCGAAGTACAGCCGGCCTTCCTTGTTGCGACCACCCAGCAGTTGAGGAGAGTGAAGCTCGAAAGTAAAAGGCAAGTCCACACTTGTCTTTAGCAAAGCGGTGGTCAAGTCAATCTGACGCGACGTGGGTCCTGCCAGCGTGGCCTTGTGGTCGTTTGGATAATAGTCGAGTCGCGGGTGATCCTGCTTGCCTGCAGTCACACTGAGCACCACATATCGTCGCATCCAACGTGATACTTCACGCCGCTTGCGAAGAAAGCCACTGTAGACAACCGTCCGCTCAACTGCTGCGCTTTCTGAGCTCCCTTCTTCTTGCTGGTTATCGGCCTCATCGGATGGAGTTGCTGCGTCGACTTCATTCTGTTCCGGCTCCTCAGTTGTGGCCGTCTTGACTCGCTCAGGTGATTTGAACATCGCTGGGATTGCCTCGCGTGCTCGGGTGGTTGCGATCGCTGTCGCTTGCAGTGCAAGGAATTTTACCATAGCATGCTGGCCGTGAGCACAAGTCTCGTGGAAGGCAGTGAAACCCCGTCCGTTCTTGAGTGTAAGCAGCTCTTCGGTGGGGCGCTCATTGAGCATGTACTTGACAACGTGGAAATCGCCACATGCTGCAGCCTCATGAAACAGCGAGTTGTAGCCGAAGGCGTGTGGCTGCAACGTAAAGAAGACGTCTGGTTGACTGCGTAGTTTGTCCATCCGGCGGTCCGAGTCCTCCATGCGTGTGTGCTGGGTCCACGACGTTGAAGACAAACCTCCACTTCCTGGTGCTGTGGCGTTTACAAACACGCTAGCCACCTCTGCTTCCCACCGCACTCGTCGGTGGTGCGATCGCCACATCTTTTGAATGAGTCTTGAGGCCGTACGAGCACGTCGGAACTGTCGGCAAAGCAACCAGCTCGTGACAAAGTACTGCAATCTGCGTGTACTGCGCTTCAGCGTGACAAAGCGACACCTAGCCATCCATCCGACCATAGCGTGCTGAAGGCGAGCCACGGCAGCTTTCCGAGCGATAAATACTTGCCGTGCTGCGCGTTGACGTCGTAAACTTTGAAGGCACACGAGTGCACAGCGCAGAGCGACAAAGCGCCGGCGCGCCTCCCACTTCCTCACCAGTGCTTGAGCCTTCACTATGCGAGCTTTCAGCTGTCTAAATCGCCTCCGCTGCAGAACCTGACGCACAAAAGCTGCGAGCACAATTGCTGCCTTCTTCTCGCGCAGGAATCGGCGACGCTGAGTACGAGCTCGGTATTCCGTTTGGACACGAACTGCTGCGCGTCGCTGGATCAGAAAAACACGACGATGCACCTGCATGCGTTGCCATGACTGTAAACTCAGCGTCGCGCGATCACGTAGTTTTCGCTCACGCTCAGCAGCCGTACGCAGCATGAAACCTCGTACATGGCGCTGAATCTCAGTCGCCGCCCGAGTAGACTTGACAAAACGCAGGAACTTGCAACGCGTGACATATCGTCGGGATGCACGCGTCATAAGACTAGCCGCACGCTTCTTCTTCTGGAAGAGAGTGGTGAGCTGAAAAGCACGGAAGCGCGCTTGGATCTTGATGGCAGCACCTCGCTGTTTAAGATACTTCACATGCTGAACTCGCATCCGCCACAACGCTTGCCATTGCAGTGCAGCTTGACGCAACAGGTGGAACTTCTTAAATGCCAGTCGAGCACGAACCAGTTTGGACTGCAGAATCACGATACTTTCTTGTCGAAGCGTGGCTAGTGAGCCCTCCAGACGCTCCACCTGCCCGTAGCGCAGAAAAATTTCGTTCTTCCCCATGGCGAAGATTTGTCGAGCAGGAGCACGCGGAGGTGCCGCCTCAGTCTCAACTTCCGGTGATTCGTCGACTTCCATTGTCGGTTCTGCCTCACATTCGAGCTCCTTATCCTTGAGCCACTCACGAGCGATGGCCTCGCATGCCTCTCGAGCCTTACTGGTATCACCTCTCGTGGCTGCCACACCGTATTTTGCGACTGCCAGCGGCCAGAAGAGCTCGTAGAAGACGCTAAACTGCTTGCGGATCGGGAAACCCTCCTGTCGGATTCGTACAACCTCCAGCACACCACTGTAAATCAGCTGGTCGCGAACAAGTTCACAGCTAAAACCACCCGGGAATTTAAGGTTGTTCGGCTTGATGCACTTGATATAGCTGGGCGTCGTGCTCCACAGAACCTCCATGAGCTCGGCCAGCTGCGTGCGGAAGCGGCTCGACACTGTGGTCGTACCGGTGAGCGATGCGCTCTGCGCACGCTTGTGCATTCCTCCTGTCGGTGTTGTTGGACCTCCACGCTTAGTAGCAGCACCACCAATTGAAGCCGCTGCTGGGACGTTGAACATGGCTTGCAGAAGCGGTTGGGAGCTACGACGCATCAAATCCAGCAAGTCGTCGTGCAGATTGTCCGTGTTCTTGGCGATGAAGTCGTGGATGTCGTAGATGACATCTCCTGCGTAGTGGCGAATGATGAACTCGTCACACTCAAAGCGCGGCTTCGCGTAGCTCGGATGCTTGTCCAGGTGATTCCCGTGGTAAATCGTGAGTAGCTGTTTATCCGTCGTCTTGCGCTTGAGCAGCATTTGCTCCTCGAGGAGAGGCAACAATCCGAGAGGTGGTTTTTGGATGAGGTCCAGACACCGCTGGTTATCTTGGAATTCAACGGGAGACACCGCGATGCCTTCGCGAGCGTATCGTTCCTGCTCCAATACGAACACGTGCTTGTTGAATTGCTGCTGCAGCGTTTCGTTTGTGAAATTGATGCATAACTGCTCAAGGCTGTTGCGCTTCATCACCTCGAAGCCGAAGATATCGAGAATTCCAATGAACGGAGCCACAGATGGTGCCGTTGCGCCGCCTTGAACGCGAGACTTTGGCGTCTTCTTGTCGGCACTTGCTGTTGGTATGAGATACGTCTGCTGCTTGGCGCAGGCGTTGATACGTGCGATCACGTGGTGGAAAAGCTCGCCGTACAGATATTTACAGAAGGCATCCATGGCATTCTTGGCCTGCTCAGGAGTGAGCTTGATCTCTAGAATGCTTCCGCGACCGGTGACCGTAGTCTGCGTGACCATCTTGTTGGCGAATTCCGCGGCGTTGATACCCAGCAGCATGGCCACATGCTCCAGGTTCACACCGGCGTCACCTTCTGGGAACACAACTTGAGTCGGGTCGTCCTCTCGGCGGTCGTCTCCGTTGCTCTGCCCCTGGGTTGTCGAACTCTCGAATGCCACGTTGCCGAGGTGCAGAATGGCTGCCAAAACTTCAAACATGGGGCGCTGGAAGCTTGCGCTGTCCATTCCGAGCTGTTCTAGACATCGTCGAAGCTGCTCGAACTCAATGGCGTCGTCTACTCCGTCCACCTCCACACAGTCGCCACGGGTCAGGTACGTGTAATTCCACACGTCATTCTGCAGCAACAGCGGCCGCTCCGAGTCTGCAGGATCAGACGACGCATTCGTCAACGTGTCAAGCCCCGCCAGCAACTGATAGAAAATGTGGTAGTTGCGCTCGTTCGCTTCCGGTCGCACGAGCCTCGTCTTCTCCAGCAGAAAGTGGCGGATGGACACGCCTGCCATGCGACCTTCGCTGCTGTAGTGGATCTGAATGTACTTGCCGAATCGACTGGAATTGTCGTTGCGCGAAGTCTTCGCGTTGCCAAACGATTCAAGAATCAAGTTCGACAGCACTACACACTCCTCGATCTGCTCGTGTACACCTGCAGCAACTGCAGCTGCCTTCCCAGTGCTACTACTGGCGACGTGTTTGCTCGCTGTGGCGAGGTATTTCATGATGTATTTGGAGGCTTCGGTCTTGCCGGCGCCGCTCTCGCCGCTGATGACAATCGACTGCGGCGCTCCAAAGCCAGGAACAACGCCTTTCATGCCTGTGTACGCCTTCTCAGCGATAGAGAACAAGTGTGGCGGTGCGCTGCTGTCGCTGGTAGATCCGTCTTCGGTGGCTGTGGCAGCCTCCTCACGGCTCTTCATGAAGCCGACGACGTCATACAGCAGCGGGATGGATTTGTACGGGTTGATCGAGAGCAAGATATCTGCCGTGAAGGTGTAGATCTCGTCGCGCTCGAAGCGCTGGCGCAGGACGTTGAGCAGCGGCGCCTCGTGCATGTTATTCATGAGCGCCACGTCGGCATGGTCCACGATGTGCGACGCGTCGAAGGTGAAGAGCTGATCCATTTGCAGCGTTTGAACCTGGTCGTCCGCAGCGTCAGGAAGGTACACCTGTGCGGTTGTCCTGTCTTCAGCGATAGCCTGCACCTCGCCGATGCGCCAGAGAACTTTGGCGTCGGCTACCCACACTTTGGTGCCGACCTGCAAGTGTCTGGCATCGATCTGTCCGAGCAAAGCGGGGCGTCCTGCGTGGTGGGCGTTGTTGCTCTGTTGCTGGTTGCTGTTGTTGCTGCTGGGGCTGTCGACGGCCTTTCCGAGCGTCTTGGAGCTCAGCGGCCGAGTCGAGATCATCGGAGGCGTCCGTCGAGCGAACATCGCGGCAGATAGATCCACCCTCTGCGATCGAGGGTGCGTTGAGCCAGATGATCAAGTGTGTGTTGTGTGTGCTGTGGATGGCGTCCCTTGACACTAATGATACTTGCAGTCGTTTCGAAACGAATTGGGCTGTGGACCGTTACCTGCACTACCCGAGAAAGGCTTCGGATGATCATTGGTGAAGATAAACCTGGTGTTCACATGGGCATACAGCCTGGTCGTGGCAGCAGAAACCTGTTGCCTCTCGGGCGGGCTGTAGTTAGGTTCCCCTACGCTTCAAGTAGTGCGGACTTATCCACTGTGTAGCCTTGCTCGACCCACTGCAGAACCATATCGCTTGTTTGAATACCTCGTCCTTCAACAAAAGTTATGACTCCATAGTGCGGAGTCCGCAGGAACTTGTATTAATAGTCGTTCCGAACAACTTCTGACTGGGTTGATTTGGTCACCACAGGTCAAGTTGAAGTTAGTCGCACTTTATCAACCGATAACAGTACTCGTCCAATCTTACTTCATCATACCACTTCATCTCACCACTCCATTCCGTTACTTCATCCTCACTTACGTGGCCTGATAGCAGTCGAGACGCCACCTCAAGATGCACGGCGACCTCCGCGGCTTCTGTACGTGCGTCTCCTTCTCTCTCTGTGTCCCTCTCAACTCTAACCCGCCAAATTGCTGGTAGATGGTGCGCCTATCACCTACGCCTTCTCGCTCGCCGTGGGCGCCGCCAGCTCCGCCAGTTTGCTCCTGGACTGCGGCCGCCTCTTGGCGCTGGACCGGGACGCTGTGCTCAGTCACTCTCAGTACTGGCGCCTGCTCTCGAGTCAGCTCACTTTTCATCAGTACGTAGCATAGTTTTCCTTATTTCCTAAAAAAAATTATTAAATTTACTAACCTAATATTTATTGTTCGTCTAGTGGGCTGGCGGTGTCTCTGGGTCTCTACGTCGTGTTCCAGTTCCGAGTACTAGAGCGACAATTGGGTTCTCGCAAGTTCGGGAGCGTCTTGTTCTTCATGCTGCTCATTTCGGGGGCTTTACAGCTGGCGGCGCTGACGTCGGCCCCGTTGTGGCTGGCTAAACTGATCCCAGGAGGACCGTACCCCGTTCTCGGAGCCTTTGCTGTCTACTTTAACAGTACGTGGACTGTTTTGTTGGCCTCTTCATGAGGTGTAGAGAATTGATGTTGATTTTTGTTTTTGTATTGATACTTTCAGAGTTTATTCCCAAGCTGCAGCCGCGTTCGTGGAGTGTGTGGGGCCTGCACTTTTCGGACAAGTCGAGCACGTATCTGCTCATGCTGGTGGTACGACTCATTTGGAGGTGGAGATACTGGCAGCCGAGCTGACGTGACTTGGTGTTGATTGTTGTCTACTTCAGTTGCTGGCACGTGACCTCCGCGCGTTGATTCCGTTTTTGGGTGGATCGTTCCTGGGACTTCTGTTCAACTTGACGCCGCTTGGACGTCTGCGACTGCCGTTATTTGTGTGCTCGGCTTTTGGTCTGCTGTATCCGCTGTTTGATGTGGTTCCTGCGAGTACGCTGGCACTCCAACGGCAGCAGCGAGCTCTTGAAGCACAGCGCAGACTGAATGCACGTTTCAACCGAGGCCGTCCAGCCGCGCCGGCCGTCGAGGGTCAAGGTTTCCGTGACCAGTTACTGCCGGGTGCAGGTGGGCTGGTGCCTGGTGGTGGTCCTGCGGCGGCCGCTGCCGGTGGCATGTTGCCACCTCACCTGGCTGTTTCACCTCCGCCAGAAGACGCAATTCAGCAGCTCATGGTAAGTAGTTGCCCATGTCTTTCGAGCTGAAGCTTGGAAATTGGTTGACTCATGACTGTTTGCTTGTGTTTGTCTGCAACACTAGGCCCTCGGGTTTGATAGAGAGCGCGCACTACAGGCGCTTCAGTCCGCAGACAACAATGTGGAGGCGGCTGCAAATCGGCTCCTAAACGGGTTGTAGAGAAGAGATACAGAGATAAAGAAGAAGTCAGGCACCGACATATGCCGATTTTCCAGTAAGTACATACAGCAACGCTCATTGAGCCCTTGTGCTTTGTGCGTGGCCCAGCGTCCAGTACCCATGAAGCAGTGTCGATACATCATGTTTTCTCGTTGTCTCGTTGATAGGCGCAAGTTCGCCGTGCCCAGGAATTTGGCTACAGGAGGTAACGAGGAATCCGGAACTCTGAACTCATCGAGGTGGTCATGAGTAGAGGTCAGTCGGTCACCGATGAATGGATGAACACTTGGATTCCAACCCATGTCTAGATCCACCAAGTGAAGACGAGGAGTCATTGTCCTACAGACACTGTCACGATAACACCGCAAAAGTCTCAACATGCAGATGTCCAGGTCTCACGTAACGTGGATACCAATATACACAGCACTTTTAGTGTTGCATGCGGTGGCAATGACACCGCCGGTATGCATGAACTCGAGTGGACTGAGGGGTGGGAGCACTCTTCTTTCGTCGTGCACTGGGCAATGCAGTGGTGGGGTGCTCTGTGACGTAGCTGTTGACGGATACTACACGTGCCTCAACTACACGGACTCGGCCTTCGTCCTCCTTATCCGAAATTCAGGCTACGTAAGCAACGAGGACTCAGCTGCACGAATTGCCGACCCGAACTACGTCTCGACAGTAGCTGACCTTCCAGACGATACTGGCGTCTACCCTCACATTGAGAACTGCTACTTGTACGATGTCGCTAAACTCGAGATCGACTCGGATATCGATCAAGTGTAAGTGTCATCATCGTAGATTGCTAAAAATTAGCTCAAGTCTAACAAATGATGTGGTGGAACAACATGTAGTGTCCTCGTCGGAGGTGACAGCTACAGGGCTGTCTACAAGGGTCGAGTGGGGTACCTATCGTTCAACTCGGACTTCATTGTCAATCAGTCCCAGATCACGACCGTGTCTCTGATCAGCCTCAACCTGAAGGACGTCATGCAAGACCTACCGTCGAAGCTGCCTGCCAACATCACGCAGCTTGATCTGAAGAACACTTTGATCTACTCGTTTCCGACCCAACTCACGGCGTTCACGAAGCTTGAAGAACTGTGAGTCTAGAACCGACGAATCTTTCTGTGACGATGTCCTCATATGACTTTCTTTTACTCTGTGCTGTACGCAGATCACTGGAGTGTAACTACATTTCGGCTCTCAACGAGTCTGACGTGATACCAACGCTGAAGAAATTGTAAACGCCTAGTTGTCTGTCTCTATATTTTCTCAACACTAACCTGGAGCTGTTTGTCATAAACAGGAATCTTGCGTCGAATAACATCACAGCAATGCCTGAATCCCTTGCAAACCTCGAGTGGCTCGAGACTTTGTACGTGCGCAGTTGGCGTGTAAATCCTTAATGATACTAACAACGATTGATTGATTTGCTTCCACAGAAACTTAGGCTCAAACAACATTAAGGCGGTGACATCGCTGGATACCTCGCCTACACTCACAGTCCTGTACGTTTTGTTTCTGATCTCCAGCAGGCGTGAGTGCAGCGGCTAATCCTACCTTGATTCTTTGTTTTTTTCGTTTATGCAGGAACTTGAGCGACAACCAAATTGTGTCTTTCGAAGCAACGTACCCAAACCTGGAAACTTTGTACGTTGTTGAAAGTTCTAGCCCTTGTTTTTCGTGGATTAACGATGCTTCACTGCAGGTATTTGGGCAACAACAATTTGACTGAGATTCCAGCAGCTGTGTACGGCTGCACCAAGCTGAAGAACCTGTACGTAGCTCATGAGACTTGGTTCGAGGTGTCACTCGTCTTAAGTTTGCATTGCATTTGACTCGCAGGTATTTGTCCGGCACTGGTTCATCTCTCTTGTCGCCAATTTTCACGGAAGTGCAGTTCCAGTTCCTACAAAGTCTCGACACGCTCGACGTTGTTGAGTCTGACTTTGACACTCAAGCAGCTTGTCAGACGAACAACAAGCAACTGCTTCGTGATTCAATTCAAGTTTGCCTGACATCGGCTGCAACGGCGACTCCAACTGATGCTACCAGTGCGAAGGCGACTACCTGGAAAGTTATCGTGATTGCTGCTGGTGCGGGAGTTCTGCTCATCGTCCTACTTGTCATCTCGATTTGTGTGTGCCGCCGACGTCGACGGGCTGCAAAATTCATCACGGCGGAACTCGATGACCCGCAACTCGTGCCCCTAATGTTGAAACCGGGGGATACTAAGAACGTCAAGAAGATCGGCGCTGGTGCTCATTGCGTTGTGTGGCTTGTCAAATACCGCAAGACGCAGTTCTTGGCCTCGAAGCGTCTGCGAAAGGACTTAGTCCGTCGTCGCATCACTAAGGCTTTCATCGAAGAGATCAAACTGGCAGCACCTCTCGACCATCCCAGCGTTGTTAAGCTCTTTGGAATTGCTTGGACAGTCAAGACAGACATTCAAGCCCTTTACGAGTACGTGGACAATGGGAATGTGAGCGACTACCTTACCAGACCCGGAACGCCCCACGAATGGACTCAGCAAAAGCTGCAGATCGCCTTGGAGGTGGCAGAAGCTCTCGTTTACCTTCATTCCTTTGCACCACCCGTTCTGCACAAAGACTTGAGGGCTAGCAACGTGCTGCTCACCAGCGAAATGAAGGCTAAAGTGAGCAAGGTTGGGGTATCTCATCTCCGAGCCATTACCAGTGGTGGTAAGGATCAGCAAACCGTCATGGGACCGTGGCAAGCACCGGAAGTGCTGATGGGAGCAGATGATCGTGATCCTGCAGTTGATATCTTCAGCTGTGGCGTCTTGCTGTCCGAGCTGGATACGCATGCACCGCCTTACAATGACGCTCGAAGCTTAAGTGGCACGCAGCTGGCAGATGCAGTGGTGCTTCAGATGATCGCTGCAGGGTCGATTCGTCTTCGGTTTGGCGAAGACTGTCCGCCAGATCTGAGGTCGCTTGCAGATTCCTGTCTTGCCAAGAACCCAAGGATGCGTCCTGCTGCGTCCGAGGTGGTGTACGCGCTGCGAACCATCAAGAAGCTCGTTTAGTTGTGGTGACAGTGAGTTTTGTCCGTAATGCTCATCAATTCGTTATACTCACATGGGTCTCTCTCAATTTTTACTGCTTGTACCAAGGAATAAATGAAGGCATGAAGAACAACTATCAAGAAAGGTACGCTTGAGAGAGCGTTGGACCAGTGCATTTAGCAGTAGGCGCCATTGTCACCTTGGGTAGGTACAGGAGTAGGCTCCGAAGTGGTGTTGGTGGTATCGGGCGAAGTCGGTGCAGTGGTCGGGGCAGGTGGGCTTGTGGTTGATGGAGGACTCGTTGTCGTGGCCTCTTCGGGCTTAAGAACGACATTTAGAGCGTAGGAGCTGTCAGCTCCAGTGCATGCATCAAGTTGTTCCAGCAAGTCCGCCTTGAGGTTCTCAGACTGGAATCCGTAGTAGCAGTTGGGCAGTGACGCAGCCAGCTCCTCGAGTTTCGAGGCACACGCCGAGCCGCAGAACGTGGTAATAACGATGCTCGTGGTGGAGACGCTCGATTCATCGGCACACTCGGCACTGGTAGCTGCGGCAGTGTAGAGATCCACCATGCCGCTGACCTCGGACGTCACACAGTCCGTGTTGGAAGCTGTCACAGCCGGCGACGGCGGGAACGGAGCGGTTGTTGATGGGGCGTCGGTGGTTGGCGACCCGGGGTCGGTGGTGTCGCCCCCGGTGCACACTGTGATGGCGTTTTGCACCTCGACCTTGTTGCTCACGCCGTTGTACGTGCAGTCCGACATGGACGCTGCCATGGAGGCCAGGACTGCAGTGCAGGCGGTGGCGTCGCAGGGCCAATTGAAGGACGAGATGCCTGACGCGTACGCCGCGCAGGCCGTTTGAGAGGCAGCCCAGGCCCACAGTTCGTCGTCGCGCGCCACTTCTGCGTCGGTGCATTCGGCTGCATCAGCACCGAGAGGTGAGGATGCCGTGAGGGCCACCAAGACTTGATAGTGGCGCATGCTTTTGAGACTTGGATGAAAGCGTTGGTGAAGGCGGACTTGAGCGGCACCGGGGGAGCCTCGAACTTCGAGGCCGTTTGCATCCAAAGTGAGCCAACTTCAACTTACACTACTCAGCTTAATAGCACCCCACCCTAAATGTATCTACTTGAAGTATCTAGCTACACTACACCTTTGCAGCGTTTGCGGCTAAAGTTTTCCGCCGCTGTACCAACCAGCCATCACTTTCAATCTCGAACAGCATTTTGATAGTCAAACTCGATGCGGGCGGTATTAATTCATGTACAACGTTGTCCTTGCGCCAGCAAATTCACTTCGGTGAGTGTACACCTTGCGTTCCAGCAGCACTGGTCACATTAGCCATGAAACCTGGATACACTATGTCACCTCGACGAGTGCGTTCTCATATGGGTAGCGAGCGGATCGAGCTGGCATTGAAACAAGGAGCAAGACCAGAGCAAAAAGTATACATGTAGTGGCCGCTATCTCCGCAGCTAGGTCTACTGAATTATATAAATGGTGACTAATACGACGAGAGCAGCATCCACTGCCCCATTCTTCGACGCACCGATCAACCAAGTGCGAGTTTACTTGCCGAAGTAGTGCAGCTCGATAGGCCGCGTGATCATATAGGACACGATGGAGAACACCCAAGCGAGCTCCACGCCGATGTCTCCTCCGTACGGCTCCTCTCCGCACTTCTTAGCGATCGGGCCGACGTACCACGTCTGGCTCATGCCCAGGACAGCGCCCACGATGCCCACGCAAAACGAGAAGACGGCCGCAATGCCGTGCGGCAGCTTCTCACGGTTGTCGTAGTCGGCGGGGTTGTAGCCCGAGTAGCCCTTGCGGAAGTAAAAGTGCTCGGTCAGACCGATCGCCGCGTACACAGACATCCAGTAGCCGATGACGTTCATGAAGTTCTCCAGCACACTTTCGAAGTGCGAGTAGCCCGGCAACGCCACGACGGCGTAGATGACCGTGCCGATCAGTGTCCATACGAAGCGCGGGATGCTGCGCGTCCACTCGCCGAAGACCTGCACAGTGATGGCGAACGAGTAGATGTTGGGGCAGTTGTTAGCGATGATAGACAGTGCCAGCAACACCAGGCAGAACTGACCGAAGCCGCCCAAAGGACCGACGATCACGGCGCTGACCAGACCACCAGCTCCGGCCTCATTGTAGCCGTCGCGGTACTTGCTGTCCGGGTTGCTCTCATCCGTGGCAGTCATGAGGGCGACACCCAAAAACTGCGTGAACAGCAGCGGCACGATGAGACCGATGTAGGCGGAGAAGAAGACCTTCGTCTTGCTCTGGTTCACGGGCTGGTACACGGTGTAGTCAGCGGCGTACGACGTCCAGCCGATAGCGAACCCAAACACGGTAGCACCGAAACTCAGCACATCCCCAACTTCAGAGACGCCGGTGCCCATGGGGATGTTGATGTAGGCGCCCGAGACCGCGAACTCGATGAGCACGATCATGAACACGATGAAGGCCGGGATCCACGACCAGAACTCGTACGCGTGCACGACTTTATAGCCAAAGAGCGTGACGATGAAAGTGCAGGCAGCGATGATGATGATACCGGCCCAGCCTGGCACGTCGTTGTTGACAGCGTTGATGACCTGCGCGCCGACGATGACGTTGATGCAGGACCAGCCGAGACACGCGATCACGTTGAAGAGGGCGACGATCTTGACGCCGTGCCAGCCATACCAGAAGCGCGAGAGCACGATCTGCCGCAGACCGAAGATAGGGCCAAAGGTGGAGAAGTAGCACACAGGCAGGATGCCCACCATGTTGAAGAAGAGCACGACGAGGAAGGCATCGGCTGAGCCGAGGTAGAAGAGCGACTTGCCTAGCACGCCGATGGCGAAGGAGCTGATGACCATGTTAGCCGCCAGCCACATGCTGCCGACGTTCAGCAGCGAGTTGTCGTGGCGCTCGTCCTCAGGCACGCGCTCGATACCGCGCTGCTCGATCTTGAACTTGCCGGCCAAGCGCTGCAGACGTGCGTAGAGCGAGTTGCCGTCCTCAAAAATCTGCTCCGGGGTCTGGAGCGGGACGTCTCCGTCCAGCTTGGAGTACGCTGCCTTTGGCGACTTCTCTAGGTCAGGCAGATGGCTGTCGGTCTTGTCCATGGTGACTGGAGTCTGTCGACCAGAGAGATAGGAACGAAATCCGGACGAACAAACGCAGTTCGAGATGCCACGCGAAACGAGGAGTGAGACCCGAGTGACGGACCCTGGTGGAGACCACCGATCGATGCCCGCCACTTATGCCCGTCCGTGAGATGATGCAAAGATGGCACCGACAACACGGAAAGGATGCGACGCGCGACGAGAGAAAAGATGCACTCGCAAGCGCAGAGAGCGAGCAGATCGGCAGGGTGATCGGCCATCTGGCCGTCCGTCACCAAGCAGTGAAACGCGGACGCGACACCGAGTTTCGCTAGATGCGCAGCCGGGTTGTTGAAGATAGCAAGCGAAGGCAAAGGCGCTGCAAAGGATCGTGACGGGGCTTGCTGCCTGGATGCAGCGAGTGCGCTGTGGCGGCGAGCTTATTGTCGCCGTGCGAGCCAATGTCAAACCGATGGTGGGAGACCGAGCGCATCATCCGACTGGGACAACTGTATCACTTTGAGAGTCGTCTGGGCTCGGTTTGGTGCTTGCTCGCCAATGGCGCATTGATGGCGAGTCGCCCGCCATCAATGCACCAGCAGCACAGGGATCAATCACAACGCTATAACAGCACAGCCAAAGCAGTGCAGTGCGAGCGCGGGCGTTGGCAACTCGGCGCGCTGGGGCCACCGATCACAGCAATTCCTATCCTATTATAGTCGCGCGAGTGCGATCGCCAAGTACCGAGGCTCGGTTTCCGGACCGAGCATCGTCTGCAGCGTGGTCAAGAATGACCTGATTGCCGCGCGTGAGAACAGCCGGCGGAGCTTGTCGCCGAGTGAAAATCCGCCACGGAGCGACAGTCACGTCCAAAGTGGACGGTCCAATCATCCATGCTGGGTAAAACGAACTGTACGGCGTCGACATCAGAATAATGTCGACTACCGGTACATGCTGTACACTGGTATCCAGTGGCTGTGGTAGCCACCGCATACGAAAACCTACACTTTTGACCGCTTTTTTTCGGAATCCTGGCGAGCCACATGTATACATAATCTGGTACATGTACATGTAGTACAGTCTGTACCGCTAGACTGCGAACGCAGATTAAAACCGGCCACGTCAACGTCGGCGCAAGAGCTCCAAGCTGAAGCGCATCGTGATGAGTGCGAGTTGAGTCACACGGACGGACTTGAAGTGAGACCACCATTACGGGCTGTGCGTCAGCGCCATCGAGCCCAATCACGTGTCAATGGATAACTGAGCAAATTGTGAATGCATCTAGCGTCGCCTAGTTAACCCCCATCAGCCATCTTGGTAGGACAAATGGAAGGATTATAGGTTGGCGCTTCGTCTTGACAACACGTTTTATAGATGCGAGCTTATACGGTCATGAACACAAAGATCTGTCCTAGTGGTTTGCGTGGTGGTATCGTCTTAGTGTCCATCATTGTCCATGATGACAACAGCCTTCAAGTGCTGATCTCCAGAATGCAATGTACAATGGCTGGTTACACTCCGTGTTTGTCACGGGGACTATCTGCTTTGGAGCAGACGGGTGTATCATCTGGACCAAGTATAACTGTCCAGGATCGTGGAATGACTCAGACACGTCGCTCGGTTTTCGCAACAGAATTCTCGACCCCAAGTTCTGTCCTGACAAGCGTATGAATGTAGTGTCTGATTATGCCTTCCCTTGTGCCGCCAGTATGACAGGGCGGATTCTCACCCCTCTCAAGAACGGCGATATCGAGCGCATCCTGCCTTCGCTAAGAAGCTCGGCTAGGACGCTTCACAACACGTTCACTTCCATCAGACAGGCCGCAGAATGGGGAATGGGTAGCGTCGAGAAGGTTTACAATCGCCTTTACTTACCGCTTCCCTACGATCAAAGCTTCGCGACCTTCGTCTCAATACCCTGCTTCGGCTTTCCAATCTCCGAGTATGTGGTGCAGTGGACACGGAAATTTCCTGGTCGATCTAGTTTCATCAATCAAGATCAACCAAGGTGCGAAGTTATACAAGCGGAGCACCCACAAGTATGACGACCCCAAGATTGATGGCTACACAAGATTGATGGCTACATTCTCAGCCCTTCTGATGAGGATCAGAAGAATCAGATA
>LGSN01000520.1:0-26206 GCA_001314375.1 Phytophthora podocarpi | reverse complement strand
TTGGTCAGCTGGAGTATGCCTTGCGTGGTCGAAGGAAAATCTTGCGCCATGTACAGTACAGACGTCCCCGCCTAATTTGCAACTGCATCAAGCTATTTACCTCGCACAGGTACTATCCGCACTTGTTGACGCTGCTGCTGGCGACAGCTTGTTCCTGTTCTTGAAGCTGTAAATGTAGCCATTTGACGCCTGGAAGTCCGAGAGTCCTTGCTCCATCGCGATAACTCTCGCCTGGGCCTGCATTTCCTTGACTGAGACGCTCTTCCCACTCTCTTCTTGGCTCTGGAGCCACTGCAACAGCGCAGTGTCCACCGCCGCGTTGGGTCTCCGTCCGCTGCCGAGCTTCCTCTGCTGTCCAGAGCCGCCGTCCAGAGCCGCCGTCCAGAGCCACCGTTTGTCGAGCCATGAAGAGCAACGTCAAGTGGCGCGTGATGCTCTGCTTGCTGAACGTGACGGTCGCTGGCGCCGACGCGCTGCAACTGGTGATTCTGGCGACGGCGGACATGGCCCAAGCTACGACGACGCAGCAATTCGGCTTGGTGGCTCTCGGTCTCTCGATGCTTCTCTCGCTCTCGTGTGCACTGGGCATCTGGCTAACCTCAAAGCGAAGTGTGGGCTGTTCGATGGTTGTGAACGCTCTGGTCTTCCTGCTCCACGCACTGGCGTCCGTGTCTCTGGGCATCGCTATCCTGGTACAAGGACATCGGTTTTTGGGTCTGTTGGAGCTGGCGTTCGCAGGCGAGATGGTCGCTGGATGCGTATGCTGTCGCATGTACAACGTCAAAAAGTACGGGACGAAGTAGACCGCAAGGACGCGCTGGAAATCTCGTACGAGCAGCTGAAGATAGAGCAAGGAGAATATCGATAAAGTGCGGCATGCCTAGAGGTCTGGACGAATTCACAGGTTCAAAACGAAACGCAGCATGTTCACGGAAGTGATTCGAGGATGTGGCGTGGCCTCTCACGCGTAGTGTACCTGTAGCGTGGCGCTGCACCCAGCGCTAATAGCAACAACTGCTTCTCCATTATATCAGAGTTAAACTAATTCGAAATAACACAACTATGTAGGATAATGGGATTTACGACTCGTAAATTACGACTATTGACGTTTTGAAACGACTTAGCTGTAATAGTCTTGCAGGGTCGCGGATCTAACTCCACTGTGGGGGTTTCTTGCTTGTCCTGGCGCTCTATACGCAGCAACCCCAAAACCTGTCCGTTAACGGTTCCGTTCAACGGAGACGCTTTGAAGTAAGAAGTACATGTAAATATGCAACGATCGAACACCGCTGTAGCAGCTCAAATTGACCCCTCAGTTCTCAACAGACAAGGAAACCAACAAGCACCAGGCAAGTGACTCACTGCGAACGACATTCTCCATTCCGATGCGACTGCGTTCGAGTCTCCACGACTGCCAGGTTGAAAGTCTCACTCTACTGCTGACGATTTGCACTTGCATTTCGCTTGTTCGAGCAGACTACGGAGGAGATTGTTACGCTACCTATGGCATCAATGCCAGGACATGCAGCGAAGTGAGCACGGTTTGCTCTAGCAACTCCTGCAGCTCATATAATGGAAATATCAAGTACGGCTGCTCTTCGCCCTACTCGTGCTCTGGATCGTACACTGTACCAGCGGTAACGGCTGCAACTCCGACCTCGAACTAGCAGCAGATCAACTGGACCGGAAGCCTGCAGCTCGATGTCGCTCAGCTCATGCGATGAAGCTGAAAGCGAATTCAAGAGCGTCGGGTGTACCTGCTATTCATGCATCGAATCGAGCGGCAAATTGACGCATCGTGCACTGCTCCATTCGACTGCTCGCCTGAGATATCAACGTCAAGCTCGCAAGATGAAACCACAGACGCCCCTGAAATGGGCGACGGGGATTACAGCATTGTATGTGCTGTATTCATAGGGATTGCACTCATCCTTGGGGGTTCTGCTGTCATTGTTGCTCGGTTCTGCTTCCCTGAAAGCGTCAAGGAAGTGTCGATTAAGGAGATCGTCAAACAGAGGATGCGTCCTATTATGCGGTGTCTGTATAATGTGACACCGTTCCCGTCCTTCGTGGAAGGCGATGGAGCTCCAGTAGGCTTCATCGACTACGTTTGCGATCAGAAGGAGCTTTTTGGGCTCGTTGACTGGCGCAAAAAGACAGCAGTCGCTCGTCCTCGCTGGATGCGGGCCTGTGCCATTGCTACGGCGTTTCTGGTCACTCTGTCGCTTGCCTTTTTGCTTGGTACAGTTGTGTACAACAACGAGAAATGCCAGTCGAGTCACACGGTGGGATATTGCCGTACTTGCGTGTGTCAGACGTACTGCAACGGAGCGGAAATGGGATGCACAGATGATTGTCAGTGCATAGCAGTCAGTGGTTGCATGAACTATCACTGTTCTGGGGCCAGCAGTGAAGTCTCAACGGACGCAGCAACAACAACCTCAACGTTTGAGTGTCAATCTGCCAGTATTGGCACGTCAAAGAAGTCCTACTGGGTGACAATGCTGCTCACGATGGTCATGTCAAAGGCGAGTTCAATCGCAATAGACTCCGCCGAGGACGGTTCGTGGCGGCAAAAGCTGCTTTATCTCGTGACAGCGCTGGTGTCCATTGCGTTGGTCATTTTTGGGGTTGCATACTCCAAACACTTGAGCAAGGCAGACAACGACGCAGATCCTGATGCCAGCTCCCGTCGGCAGCAGGCGATCCAAGAAACGCTGTTGACAGGATGTGGTACGAACAGGTCGGCGATCTTGGACTCACGCTCGCGAAATTTGTGCTGCTTCGAGTTTTCTACCACTGGCAGTACATACCCAAGCTCGAAGAAGTGAAGAGTGCAGGGGCAGCAGCCGTGCACCCTCAGAGCGACCACAGCATGGAGAAGTACATCGAGAAGACCGACGACGTGAAAGCTTCTGTGAGCAAACCAGTGACGGTGGAGGAGGTCACGTTGCAACCGCCAACGCAACACCAGTAGGTCTTGAAAACAGTTGAATCGCCATGCTGTTTATCATTTGAATGTGACAGTTGAGAGAACATTGTGACTCTCTCCGCCCGTCCCAAGCCAGTACGAAGAAAACTCGATCTGTGCCTGCCAGTCCATGTCCAGCTCAAAAAAGGAATCGGACGTGCAAGACTCACAACTCCAAGTTTCCAGTGACGATGCGAAGCCTCGTGATGATGTCAACGTTCGCACTGCTGCTGTTTTCACTGTTGTCACTTCCGGTGCGAGTGTATGTGAACGTAAGCTCGTGTGAACGTCAAGTGGCTGGGATACCGCAGCATTTGCAGGCAGCCGGCGCTGTGGTCGTCCTGCATCCACTCTCTGGAGATCAGTGGAGCCTTTTCCCGAGCGATAAGCGACTGCCACAGGCGCTTCAGATTGTCCAGCCTGGTGCAGCTTTCATTGCTGTAAACTTCAAGTACTTCACGTTGTTGTCAGGGGACAAGATCGTAGTGCGTGATCCCAACGGTGCTACGTCAATCACTGTAACATCGGCAAATGCCAGCATCCTGACTGAGAAGAACAAGTTGCCACATTCGCTTCTGCTGCGGACGCACCCATTCTTAGTAAAAGGCGACGCCGTGGTGATCGAGTACATCCCGAGCATTCCATCGCTTCTCCTTCCATTGGTCCCAAGTCTGCGTGACAAACCCGTAGTAGTCATGGGCTCATACGCGTACGTCAGCTACAATCTCGGGTCTCTTGCGGGGATCGATACTGAAAGCACGGTCGGAGCCATTGATGAAGCCAAAGAAGCCGTCTGCTATCGCAAGACACGGCCCACAATGTACGCGAAAGCTCGAGCTGTGGCGCGGTTGATGATCCGCAGTGAGCAAGAGCAAGCTTCGGATGCGTCCGAGCAAATAACGAGCTGGGTGTTCTGCACGGGTTGGCTCATCGGACGAGACAATCACTTGATCACCAACCACCACTGCATGGAAGACGCGGCTGTGATCGAGCGAGCTGCTAAGCCTGCTCAGAAAAGAGAAGCCAGTGAGTTCCTGTCCAATGCTGTCAACCGATTCTGGCACTACACAACTTCCCCATCACACAAGACCAACCGTGTCGTGGAGGCCGTTGTGGCCTTCATGGCCGAGACCAAATCGTGTCGGGAGACAGGGTTCATAGGAGAAAAAGTTGGCGTTGTGGAGGCCACGCGAGTCTCCGTGGTCACGGAAAACCCAGAGCTGGACTACGCCCTGGTGCGTGTGCTCACGAATGACTTGGCGGTAGACTTGGCACAGCGTTACGGATATTTGCGCCTCCGCGCTGCGGGTCCCGTGGACGGAGAGAACATTTACATCCCACAGCATCCGCGCGGTGAGCCGAAAGAGATTGCTGCAACGAAAGATGGGAAACCTGCGGTGATTGAGGTGCTGGCAGCAAACTCGATCGATTCCTCTGGATACCTTCGTCGTGACAGTGAAACAAGCGACATCCAGCCAACTGTCTGGTACAATGCCGACACGAAGCCTGGTTCGTCCGGTTCACCCGTTCTGAGCCGCAAAGACAACACTGTCGTAGCTCTGCATCGCGCTGGAAACTCCGAGGCCGCGCAGTCAGCGTCCACGGAGGTTTTCAATATGGGTGTGCGCATTGACTTGATTGCACGCGACCTCGAGCGACGCAGCGTTTTGCCCAGAAATGCTTTATGCTTCTAGACAACGTCAGAGGTACTTGGAGCGTACGGTTGAAGCAGTAGACCTGCGCGCAGGTCCTCAGGAACCATCGAGAAAATGTTGTCGACTAGGCCAAGACAGATAGCAGCGCTGATATCACCCAACGACCAGTTACTGAAGCGCAGTTGCTCGATGCTACCTCGCACGTCGGGCGACGCCCATTCTCCGTGCAGCGTAGGCGAAAACTTGAGATCGGTGTCTAGCTTGGTACTACCGAGAGAAATAAGGTGGGAATACATAGCCTCTTCGGAAAGATGCTCAGCCGTAGGATCCACTACTAACTGCCGGTTCCAAGCTTGACATTGCTTCACAAACCACGCAAATATATTGCCGCTACACGGTGTCGGCAAAAGAAAACGTTAGCGCTTGTCTAACAGGCACAGCATTAGACCTCGTGACTTACCCGGACAATGACGGCGCAACGCCAATGAACCAGTTTTCAGATAAGAATGGTCTTACCTCGAAGCTCAGGGAGTTACCAGTCGAATGCCTCACCTGTGCTGCATCTTCCTCTGTCAGGATCATGGCTAATTGCGCCGTTGATCCGACGTTCAAGACTGTAAACATGAGCATTAGTCGTCAGAGAGCTAGATCTTACCACGAGCTTGCCTCTCTGCGTACGTACCAGTGGTGCGAGAAAGGTTGTTAATATGCGCAGAGCTCTGCATCTGCGCAATGCTGGTCATGACTGCACACGGGTGGTCGCCCATGGGGAGGTATACAGACTTCCCATTTGGCAAGCCCAGAGCTGCTGCGACATGGGAACTCTTACCGATAAACGCACCTGGGGCCTTCACCGTCGGTAGCATCTGGGGTGGTAGCCCAAGCGCTTGGACGCTGTAGAATACGTCGCACACAATACACAATCAGTTACTACCTGAAGTCGCTGAATGGCAGAGACCCCTGACTTACGAGCGAAGATTCCACGTCCCTGAATCAATGTCAAAGCCGCCCAACTGAAGGCATTGGTGGTGTCCATGTTGCTTTGAGTCGGGCTGGAGTGGCCAAAGAGTGCAAATGCCACAAAGTCTTGGATGGTTCCGCAAGCATCAAAACCGTCGAGATCACGTGGCCGCTTCTCTAGCATATATGCGAACGTGGCGAGACCGTAACCAGAAGCAATGAATGACGACGAGGCACAACTATCGACGAGTCCATTTTCAACTGTAGACTGAGCACCGGCGGTCTTCTCGAGTTCAATCTTGGTCCGCCACTTGGTCAAGAGTGACGGTGTGCATCGCTGATCAAGTACGTGACGTACACGCTCCACGGCCAATCTTCATTGCTGTTCTTCTCCGACTCAGTAGTGCCAGTGGCATCTCTTTCGGTCAGGAGGTCACACACCGCTTGGCGCACGGAATCGCAGCGTCACCACACAATACCATGCATCTACCTTACACCAGTACATCACACATTGATCAGAATTCACAATACCCCACCCAACACAGCAACTCGCACTGCTCATCACTCCGCAAATGCCAATAGACTGAATTCCCGATCTGAGGGTTGTCGGTAATGCTTGCACGGCGCTGAGCACCGCCAGCAGCACATTTGCCACACTCCGTTCACTGTCCTGAAGTCGGTCATCGTGCTGAATTGGCACACTCGACGTGGCGAGTATATTGCCCGTTGTTGCACAGACCAGTGCACACTTGACGTTCTTGAGGCCGATGTCCATGCCAAACATGCACTCTTGTGCACCCTTCCCCTCTCCACTGTCAGCTTCTGCCTCCTGACTCACGTGCACTGTAACCCCTGGCTCTACTTCTCTCGGTTGCTGGCTGTCAGAGACTGGAGCAACAGTCGACAGCTTGTTCCTGTTCTTGAAGCTGTAAATGTAGCCATTTGATGCCTGGAAGTCCGAGAGTCCTTGCTCCATCGCGATAACTCTCGCCTGGGCCTGCATTTCCTTGACTGAGACGCTCTTCCCACTCTCTTCTTGGCTCTGGAGCCACTGCAACAGCGCAGTGTCCACCGCCGCGTTGGGTCTCCGTCCGCTGCCGAGCTTCCTCTGCCGTCCAGAGCCACCGCCGCCTCCAGCTCCGTACTGTTGCTCAGCCACTTGCGCACCATGGACGGCGCGATGCCGTGACGCTGCGCCAGCGAACGCACGGAAGGAGGACACGCGCCCCCCGTCAGCTCGCGCCCCACCGACAGCTTGAACGCCACCGGATAACTCTTCCGCGACGTCATCATGAACGTCAATGACTCACCTGACGTAGGCGATGTGGTACAATGTACCAGTCTCACGAAAGCTGCTAAATATTATACCAAACCCGGCTATCAATACCCAGAAATGAGTAAATCGGGTTGCTACACTTCCTAATAAGAGTGCAGTATCGAACAAAAGACAATGCTTACATGTGTTAATACGTCGAGTTCGGGTCATAATTGTGAGATCCTAACCGAGTAGACCGCCACCCCAAAACGTTTCTTGTTATTTGCCACAACCAACACTTGGATATGCCTCGACTTTGGTTCGGTCATGCTAGTGGCTTTCAGCACGTCCTCACCAATTACCCACGCCACCCTCAACACTCATTTTTGCAGTAATGACGGGATTAAAGCGACGCCTACGGCTGCGTCTGCGGTGCTCTGGATCGACAGCTGAGAAGGGTGCGCTAGCTTCTGCCCGAGGAAGTGCTGCAGAAGACGATTGCGCACCAATGCATTTCCCGTTCCAATCATTCTGACGATACAAGTCACAGCACAAGGTAAGCTTCCGTGTCATATCCACAGAACAAGAGCTTGTCGGAACGTACGGTTGCTGAAGCAGGTCTGTGCGCAGGTCCTCAGGAACCATCGAGAAGATGTTGTCAACCAGACCGCGGCAGATAGCAGCGCTGGTATCACCTAGTGACCAATTGCTGATGCGTAATTGCTCAATGCTACCTCGCACGTCGGGTGACGCCCATTCTCCATACAGCGTCGGAGAAAACTTGAGATCGGTGTTTAGCTTCGTGCCACCAAGAGAAATCAACCGCGCGTACAGTGCATCGTCCGATAGATGCTCAGCCGTAGGGTCCACTGCCAATTGCCGGCTCCATGCCTGACACTGTTTCACGAACCACGCAAATATGTTTCCGCTGGGGTTCATGGTTCCCAAACACTTCCGTTAGTGTTTTATCAGAAGAGCACACACCTCTCAACTGCCACGTACCCTGACAATGACCCCGCGACACCTAGATACCAGTTCTCCGACAAGAACGGCCTCACCTCAAAACTCAAGGAGCAGCTACCACGTGATTGCTTTAGCTGCGTCGCGTCCTGCTCCGTCAAAACCATAGCCAGTTGTGATGCTGAGCCAATGCTTAAGACTATCCGTTCACATTCACAACGCGTACGTCAGTTCGTTAGAGACTTGGCACCTTACCCAGCTCTGCTGGTCTCTATACGTACCAGAAGTGCGCGATAGGTTGAGGTCTGCAGGCCCTCGTGTTTGAGCCATGGTGGTCATGACTGCACACGGGTGATCACCCATCGCAAGGTATACTGGCTTCCCGTGTGGCAAGCCTACAACTGCTGCAACGTCAGAACTCTGGCCAATAATTGCACCCGGAGCTTTCACCGTTGGCAGCATGTGGACTGGAAGACCGAGTGCCTGTACACTGCAATGCTCCGCACAAAACGCAAGGTTAGACACTAAAGCACAGTAAGAAATACCCAAAGACGTTAGCGTACGTGCGGAAATTCCACGTCTTTGTGTTGATGTCGAAGCCACCCCAGCTGAAGGCATCGGTGACGTCCATGCAGTTTTGGCCCGGGGTGGAGTGTCCGCAGAGCGCAAATGCAATAAAGTCTTGAATAGTTCCACACGCGTCAAACCCCACAATATCGCGCGGTTGTCTCTTTATCATATACGCGAATGTAGCGAGTCCATACCCCGACGCAATGGGTGACGACGATGCGCAGACATCGTCGGCCTCGATCCTAAACGGGGCAGCGGCTGCTGTAGTGTTCGCCAGTTGAATCTTGGCTCTCCACTCGGCTAGCAGAGACGGCGTACAACGCTGGTCTAAGAACGTGATGTACGTGCTCCATGGCCAGCTTTTCGCCGACGCAGTGCCGGTGTCTCCTCTTCCAGACAAAAGCTCACACATCGCCTGTCGGATCGAGTTGCAGCGCCACCACACGATCCCATGCATCTACTCACCGCACAACACACGTCGAGCGTAAGTCCTCAGCACTAGGTACACCTCAAACTGTCATTTTCAACTACACACACACCACTCCACAGATGCCAATCGAGCGGATGCTCAGTCGTAGCGGGGTCGGCAGTGCTTGCACCGCACTGAGCACCGTCAGCAGTATATTCGCCACGCTCTGCTCGCTCTCCAGTAGATTGGCGTCATGCTGGATCGGAGCACTGGACGTGGCCAATATGTTGCCCGTGGCAGCACACACCAGTGCGCACTTGACGTTCTTGAGGCCGATGTCGATGCCGAAGAAGCAGTCTCTCCTGCTCGCACCTTTCTCTCCGTCCAGGGCTTCCTGACTCACATGCACAGTCACTCCTGCTGCCCCCACTTTGAGTCTCTTGTTGCTGCTGCCAGCACACGTTGATGCTGCTGCTGCCGACAGTTTGTTCCTCTTCTTGAAGCTGTAGATGTAGCCATTCGACGCGTGGAAGTCCGGGACTCCTTGCTCCTCTGCAATGACCTTGGCGTGCTCCTGCATTTCTCGGTCTGTGAGACTCTTACCGTCCTCCTGTTGGCTCTCGACCCACTGCAACAACGCACCGTCTATCGCCGCATTGGGTCTCCGTCCGCTGCCGAGTTTCCGCTGCCGGCCGGAGCCGCTGGCGTCCAGAGCCACCGCCGCCTCCAGCTCCGTCCTGCTGCTCTGCCACTTGCGGAGCATGGACGGCGTCACGCCATGACGCTGCGCCAGCGAACGCACGGAAGGCCGTGACGTGCCCTCCGTCAGCTCGCGCACCACCGACAGCTTGAACGCCGCCGGGTAACTCCGTCGTGTCGCCATCAAAAAGGGACCAATAAAGGTGGACACTCAGTGTCAACCCCGCGAATATAAAACCGCGATAACCTTTCGAAAACCAGAATTTCATCAGCAGTATTCTATATAGTAATTCTACCAATCAAATGATCCCTATAACCGCACGCGGTACTTTCCTCTTTATGGCGGCCGGCCCACTTGAAGCGAGCATGGAGGCGGCATCTGCGACGGCGACTAGCGCAGGCATTCCTGCATCTCCGGCGTCGATCTCAAGTGCACAAGTGAGTGGAAACGCCAGTCTATCTACTGGTGCTGACGCGACTCCAATCGCATCACCAGAAGCAGCAGGAGCTTCGCCCGAAGCCAGTGCAGACTCGGCCGGACGTCGCATCCAGCAGCGCTCCAACTACTCGGTCAAGAAGAAGCGCGAGCTCATTGCGTTGGCGCAAGTCGCGGGCGTGCGAGAGGTTTGCAGGATGGAGGGCGTGCCGCGTCGCACGCTGCGCCACTGGCTGGACGACGCCGAGAAGATCAACAGCTTCGAAGGCCCCGACTCGCGGAAGTCCATCGGACGCTCGGGACGCCGCGAGATTCTGCCGTTCGGACGAGAGTTGACCGAGTTCCTGGAAGACGGACGAAGGCAGGGACGAGAGATGACGTCATCTCACATGATCGGCTACATCAGACAGAACCACGGCCAGTGGCTGGAAGGCTACATGGCAGATAAGAAGAGCGCCGAGAGCGGACAAGCTGCACTCACGAGACTCTGCCAGAGATTCGTGGAACGACACGGCTTCACACAGTCAGGTATAGGCGCGGCGCGGTCCAGTACGACTGCGACAACGACGACGACTGCGGCAACCCCCGCAGTGCACTCCAATGGGCCTTTGACGCGCTGTAATGAGCGTGCGGCCCTCCCCACTGAATCTGCAGCGCACTCTAATCCGTACAAATATGACCCAAAAGACGACAGTCCGTTGCTATTCGGACTGGATATTGGCACTACGGCCATCAAGTGCGTCGTGGTGAAAGCCGATGGCGGCCAGACCGTTGCAGAGGCCAATGTATCTCTCAGCGACGTGATCGTACCGATTAGACCAGGAGAAGAAGCTGTGGAGAATAACATTGGCGTGCAGAATGTGGACCAGGTGCTATTGGCAGTGCAGCGTGCCGTGAATTTGCTGCCAGAGACGGCAAGGCGGCGAGTCACGTCGGTTGGTATCTGCGGCCAAATGCACGGAATTGTGTGGTGGTGCAGCCGCGCCGTACACGAGGCGGCAGAACGCTTATTAGCAACGGGAGGAAATTGGATCCGTGAAGATGATGACACTTACGAGCCCGTTTGGAGCGAGCTTATTACGTGGCAGGACCAGCGCTGCACGCCTTCGTTTTTGGATAACTGCTGGGAAAAGATTGCTCGCACTAAAGCTACAGGCAATGCTTCAACGCCCAGCCGGATTGCTGCTGGCTACGGGCTAGCCTCATTCGCTCACACGTTGGAAAACTCTCCGCGCACGTTGGTGGGCATGGATGCTTGCGGAACGATTCAAGATTTCGTGGCTTTTGTTTTGTGCGGCCACACGCTTCCTAGCGAGACCTTCATGGACACGACCGATGCTCACAGTTGGGGTGGCCTTAATCTGCAAACGCAGACCTGGGACCCCAGAGTGTTGCGTGCGCTGCGGATTCCGTCGTCGATGCTTCCTGCGGTGAAGAAGCCGGGCACATGCGTTGGCCACAGCTCTCCTGGGTTCTCTGGCTTCGGGTTGCCTGATAAGAAGCCCGTGTTCGTACCGATGGGCGACCACCCGTGCTCCGTGCTGGCCGCTCTGGCGCAGCGCCAGTCACCCCCGGGCAGCGACTCCAATTTAACACGTACGTTGTTGTGTTATTGATTGAGGTGGGCTACGAGCTGCTTACACTGACTGACGCTGTGATACCTGCTTACTTTTGATCGTAATAGTGGTGAATATCGGCACGTCAGCTCAGATGGCCATGGTATTGACTGGCGCAGACGTTGCAAAATTGTCTTCCAACTCCGAGCACATCTCGAACCCCACCGAAAACCAGGACAACTCGAGTTTTGAAGTGCGGCCATTCCTGTTTGAAGACCGCTTCCTGGGCGTGGCAGCTTCACTTTCCGGGTCCGTTTGGCTTGCCCCAACCATTTATTTTCCACTCTTGGCTGCTCTTGACTAATCCACTGGATTTGCATGCAGCGGCAACACATTTGCGTGGCTGGTGAAGCAGTGGCAGCAATGGGCCGAGGAGATGGGACTCACCCCAGCCTACAACGACGGCAATGAAGAGCAGGCAGCCCAACGTGAAGCCGAGGTCTACACCCGACTGATCGAGATGGGACTGCAGCGCCTGGACACCGAGCTGACGTTCGTGCCGACGCTCAGCGGCGAGCGCGCGGACCACAATGCCACCGGCAGCATCCTGAACCTGCGCATGAACAACTGGAGAATGGGCGACATCAGTGCTGCGCTGTCTCGCGGCCTTGTGGACAACCTCTTCGCCATGATACCCACGGAGCTGCAGCCGCTGGTGCCCGTGCAACCGTACGTCCTGCACCTGTTTCAGCACTATTATTAAATGCTGTAGTTGACTGTGTTGTTGCCTGCAGGTTGATAGGTACGGGCAACGCGCTTGTGCGCAACGAACTGTTGCAGCGGTTCCTATTGCGGCGCTTGGCTCAGCCCTCACAGCTGCAGCTGCAGACGGCCGCGGATGCTGCTGTGGGCGCGGCGCTCACATCATCGCTCCTAGGAGGACGCCTCGACGTGCTTAACGTGTAGTGCTGTCTAGTTGAAGTTGAAGAGGCTTTAAAAAAGAAAGGGCTGACGAATTTGGGAAACCCCCATTTTTGAGACCCAAAATGGATGGCTGAGCAAACTCCCCCATTTTTGAGACCCAAAATGATTGGCTCGAAACTCCCCGGAAGGTTAGTGTCTCAGCAGCCTCGTCTGGAAATCGTCTTGGCATTTGTATTGCGACCCCCTAAGATTCGCGCGGCCCATCCTCCCTTCGAGGGAGTAACTACGGACAATCGGAAGCCGAGACTATTTGTGTCACACAAAGCTTTGAATTGCAATTTGAATTGCACGTTTTTGAATTGCACGTTTTTGAATTGCACACGTTGGGAGCCAGAAAATAGCCTGGCGTGCGTTTCCTGTGCTCAAAAATCTAGAACGTTCTCTGCCGTGGAGGAGGAGTGAACTTGTTTTCCAATCACCAGCCTCATGCCATCCGTCCTGAGAGCCGTTTCAATCATCGCATACAAAGCGCAAGATGTCGTGTTGAGAAGGCGCTCTGACCACTCGTTTTGCAATTCATTCGCAATTCTTTTGCAATTCTTTCGGGCAAGAAGCGAAGAAAAGCCGCGTGGCAGTCGAGGGAGAACTCAAGAATCGCGCGGCTGGAGAAGAGCACGCACGCCGACAGCAAGCCAAGCAGGACAGCGACTTGAGGGACCAGCAGCGTCGCGAGCAGCATCCGCAGCGGCACTCGGGGCACAGGAGGGAAGGCAGGACAGGTCAGACCACTCGACTAGCCCGACGGAACCACTCACAGCGCCTTTGTCGCCACCGGACGAGCGCTTTATTCAGCCCATTCCAGCGGCTCGTTTCCCGTCGCTTTAAGCGTCGACCGACTTTGGTGGAGATAATTCCCAGCAGGTAACAGACCATGGCTGCTTCTGTAAGTAAGGGGAGTTGGCGTCTGACGGTGTTCTTTGCGTCGTTTGTGCTACAGTTTCACTGCCTAAAAACACCTCCAAAATCACCCACCCACTGCAAACACAACACTAATCAAACAAGACACAGGCAGCCATGACGAGCGAGTGGATTTTCACGGAACAGGAACTGCGCTCCACGCCTTCTATGCGCGACGGCATGAAGTACACGGACGAGCTGGTGCTTCGTCGCAACGCGTGCGACTTCATCGAGAAGATGGCCAAAGCCCTGGACCTGCCCAAGCTCGCTCAGATCAGTGCAGACAACTATCTCCACCGCTTCTACATGCAGCAGTCGATCGTGCGCTACGACAAGTACTTGGTCGCAGCTGCGTGCGTGCTGCTCGGCTCCAAAGCCGAGGAGAGCCCCAAGAAGATCGGCTACGTCGCTAGGGAGTACATTGCCGTACGCAAGGTGGTGGAGAAGGATCAGGTGTTCGCTATCCAGAAGCACGACCCGCAAGTCATCGCTGGCAAGATTATCTCAATTGAGGGCGTTCTACTGCACAACCTGGCGTACGAGCTGACACTATCGCACCCGTACAAGTACATTAACGAGAAGGTGGACAAGGTGGTGCGTCTGCAGCATCTAAACGAGCAACAAGCCAAGATCCAGAGCAGCAAAATCAAGCAGGTGGCGTGGTCGTTCTTGAACGACAGCGCCTACACGGTGGCGTGTTTGCGACTGGAATCGGTGGACCTCGCGGCTGGTGCCGTGTACCTGGCGGGACTCTACGAGAGCTATGTGCCGGAGGACTTGTGCACTGTCAGCGGCCAACCGTGGTGGAGTGCGTTGGCGACCCCTCTTCATACCTTGCAAGGTATTGCGATGCTTGTGAACAATGTTCTCTTGTCGTGGGTGATGGCAATGTTTAAAGATAGATGTGTTCGTCCCCCGTTTGTCTAGATGCGGCTCGCTACTTGCTCAATGCCTACACGGTGCCGTACATCAAAACGAATGTGCTCGCGGCGGGACTGTCGAAGTTAGTCTATATGTTCCACCCGCCCAAGCTGGTCGAGAGCCTCGCGTCGTTCGTAGAACTGGACGTCGTTGAGCAAGAGCACCCATTGCCCATGGTATCGTCGCCAATGGACTCTGCTGCGTGCGTGACGTCCCCGGAGTGTGGCAGCAGCCAAGGCCGATCACCATACGACCACGACTTCGACCACGACGTCAAGTCGCATGTCAAGGACAGTGAGGAAAGCCCCCGTGAGACGGCGCAGGTTCCTGCGACGCCCGCATCGCTGCTGGACAGTTTCCCTATTGCCAACGATAGTTCAAGTGCTGACAAGTTGATGGGAAGCACTGCAGCGATGCGAGCGTCGAGCAACGGGAGACTGACGCGCAAACGCGGTAAGGACGTTGAAAACACGTTTTGTTCTGGTAAAAAGTTTAAGTACTGCTTGTAAGAGGCTTCGACGCGAGAGAGAGCGAGAGCGCTCCTTGTCGGGCGCGCCACTAGCAGCCAAGCACCATTGAGCCAAGGCGACTACGGGCTTGCAGCGGCGCGCGCGCGCCCTCGTCGCCTCACAGCAGCACACCACTCTCCATTCAGCAGCACCACGCTCGAGATGCCGCCATCAGTTTAGAAAAAGTAGAAAAGCTCTAAAAACTCGACAATAAAAACATATTTATACACGCACACACCAACCTTCACGGATTCGCGGACGCCTGCCTCCATGTTCACCACCAGCCAGAATGCCATGCTACTGCGCCGCATTATCAGCCAACCGACAACTCGGCAGCCATTGCACGCAAACGAATCTCAAAGTGGCGAAGCAGAGCAGGTGCAAAGCCACACACCGACACAAAGGAGGCTAGAGCTCTTCCCATTGTGCCGTATGCGGGCACAGCTTCCACTCGCTCGTACGCTCTTCAAGGCCATCGCGTCGCCGACAGACTCAATCGATCCACCGATCGACCAACTTTCATCGCCTCGATATCAAGGAGGAAGCCAGCCGTCTACCCAGTGGACAGTGCGTCATGGCGTGAAGACAGACCAGAAACCCTTCGATTCTTGCTCGGTACCCAGCAGGTCGCAGCTTCCGGTGGCGGTAAACACGGACGAAGATGGCGACTGGATCGAGCAGACATACGGAACAAGACATGGAGTAAGAGAGAGATCTAACGCGAGCACTTACGTATTGGTATGCAGTTGGCCTCGTGCCTTAAGTATGATAGCCACAGTACATACCTTTGGGTCTTGGACGCTTTCAGTTGCTGAATGGAGCGGCGTCCATGAGGATTCGCCCTCAAGACACTCCCTTCCCCTCGAGGCAAACTGGAAACTGCGTTCTGCACATATTTTTGGCAAGAGCTCTCGCCGGATAAATGAGGCTTATCCGGCGGGTCTCCCGCTAAACACGATCGCGACCCGCGAATATCGGTTTCAAGATACCTTGAAGTAAACTGATTGGTAGAAATGCGACAACGTTGAGAACCCAGGCCGGAACTGGCCTCCTCATCGAGCATACAGACACACAGTGTAAGCGGGCTCTTCCCCAAAGCTCACTCCACCAGATCGAAGTGATCTGCTCGTTTGGTGCCAGCCGAGTAGTAGCGTTGAGCTCCACGATCAGCTCGGATGCCATCAGACTTCATGGCGCGCATTGACGACCGACGCAACTGATTCCAGTCGACGCCGGCAGATTATTAGCGAGGCGCTTGATCCGACCCGCCACCTGCTGCACCCAGTTGAAGCAGGCGTCGGGCGCTCAGCCGCGCGGCGGCGGCGCCAAAGATTGTGAGGATCCTGCAAACTGCAAAGGCGCTCTACCACTGTGTAGTGCAGTGGCAGAGCGCCTTAGTTGCACTAATTACAGGTGCAATATCAGCTAGCCGAGAATGCCGTTTCGAAAACTTTGCGGCGGAGTTTGCTAGTCCACGCTGTCACGCCCGAACTACACTAGTACTTCAGTACACCACACAATTTATGCAGTTAGTGCTTGTGAACTTCAAGACACATGCACCCCATGGCTTCGCAATGAACATGACTTTATATTGTCAACCTTTTATCTTCTCCAAGCTATGCCTTGATCTTTTCCCACGGCTTGGCCGCTGCCGCATCGCCGGTCTTCATCTGCTCGCTCAGCAGCGCGCTCGAGTCTACAGACAACTTGTCCTCGATGTCGCGGATGCCCGGCACCGTCTCGCCCTTCTGAATGAGATCCATCACCTCATTGAACGACTCCGGATACGACGGCCCGCCCGCCATCACACTCGGAGAGATCGAGCTGGTCACAGACACGGGCATCTTTTCTTCTTCGTCGTCGCCGACGGCGGCCAAGTTGTTCGCGGAAGAAGATAATGAAAGAGCTTTCTTCACACTGACGTCAGCGTTGGCGATATTGCCGACGCTGGTTTGCTGCTCCAGGCGCGCCATGAACGCATCGAGACTCGTGGAAGTAGGGCCTGATGGCGCGCTGCTGTCACTGAACAAACTGCTGCTGCTTTGCACCGCCGGACGCTTCTCCTCGATGGTGCTGGATGTGGTGATAGTAGTCGTGGTGGTCGTTGTCGGAGCCCCTTCCAGCTTCTTCTTGTCTTTCTCAGCAGAAAACTCTTCCAGACTAGCGTGTGCAATCTCCTCGAGCGACAGATTTGAACAGGCCTTCGGGCTTGTGAGCGACTGAAGAGCCTTCAGCAGTGCACGCAGGATGGCGATGTTCGCATCAAATGCACCTGTCGTTTTGCTCGCCGTGTGCCATTTCCACTCCATGTTGAGACCTGACGTCTCGAACCCAATAGACTTGAGAAGTTCCTCGTGATGCTGCGCAACAAACAATCAGATACAATGCTTCAGTGCCAACATCTCGTGTTTCCATGCTTTCTTGGGCAAGGAACAAGTTACCTTGAGGGGCTCGATCTTTTGCTTGAAGTTCGCGTTACCAGGAGCAATACGGCGATAACGAGGCACATCCGGGTTCTGCACCAAGCGATACGCACTGTCAGGTACTGTCACTCTACACACGGTCGGAATAGCAGCATTAAGCTGAAGGTGACCTTACTTCGACGAGATTCTTGACATACATACTGAGAATGCCCGCTGCCAGCTTGAGTTGTTCCAGTGAGTTCTGCATAAAGAGGTAACATTTTAGTCATCGTTGAACAAATATACAAACAGGTTTTGCTAAACTTACCTCGGTTCGAAGCTTCTTCAATGCGTTCTCCATACGTTCGGCCTTGGACACCACATGAGGGACCACAACAGGTGGCTGCTGCAGGTTGACCGAAGTTGAGGCAGTCTTGCTTCCAGAGGTTGAAACACTTGGCTTCTTTATGTCTCCGTTGTTTTCCTTCACGACCGCATTTGCACCCGAGTCACTAGTGCTCTCAGCCTTCTTCGAAAGCAAAAGTGCCTTTAGCGTAGATACCTCCGCCTTCAACTCGGCTATTGACTGTGCATTGCCCTGCTCGGCAAGGGAACTAGAAATCTGGGCAGCCAGCAGCGTCTTGCTCTGCATGTCGCGCTCCTTCTCATCCAACGACGAACTCAACTTGGCCAGTTCTTCCGTCTGCATTTGGATAGCCAATGATACATTCGAGAGCTCAGCCAGCAGATCCTCGTCCTTCTTGGCCTCCTGCTCTTTCTCCTCTTGCACCTTGGCTGCTTCCAATAGAAGCGGCATCGGTCGCTACAGTATCACCGCAGAAGTTAAGTCAGAACCTACTTTCATCATATAGAAATCCTTGAGCAAAATGCAACTTGGGGCCAACGCAACGTACCAGCCACGGGATGTACCCCGACTGCACCACATAGTTCCACAGGAACGTGAGAATCGAAGCTGCACCCACCAGCGACGACACCGTCCACAGCACGCGGACGTAGGCAGGATACCGCGCTCGACGTTGCATCACCTGCTGCATGGGCGCAGCTGCACTCATCATCATCGGCGCCGCAGTCGCCAGGTGCTGCACTGGCTGCACTGACTGTTGAGCTGTGGACGCTACTGCTCCGCCGTTCTGGTGGCGTTCAATCGCCTCTTGGATCTCCTCTTTGGTCAGGCCTTTGCCCTCCAGGAACGACACGCGCTCGGACAGCGGCGTCGACTGCAGGGAAGAGAGAGAATTGAGCCATCGTGAAGCAACTTATGGGGCAGCAGGACGAAGGAGATCGAGACGACGTACCTGGACGCTCGGATGCTGCAGGAACTTGAGCCCATTCTCCACCATTTCCTCGCGCATGGCTATCGCTGCGCCGAGCCAAAGCCAACTTGAATCTGCTGAATGACTACGTTGACCAAAGGGTGAAGTTGGGTGGGAATTACATCTCCGATTTAGACTAAATCCACGACATGTCCTAATTCCGAGTTGTTTTGTCTAATTGCCAGTCTCCACTCCCGCCAGCCAGTCAGTCACTCATTGGCGATTGCTGAAGACTTGGTGCTAAGGCAACTGGCAATATGGCGCCTCCGAACAAGCGAGCGAAGAAGGATGAAGGGCAGGACAAGGCGGATGGCGGCGAGCCGGCGTTCGAGAGGCGCAACCCGTCGCACATCAAGAACAAGATGAAGCGCCAGCTCGTGATGCAGAAGTTCCGCAAGGAGAAGAAGGAGGCCAAGAAGGCTGCGCAGCTCAAGCGCCGACGCGAGGCGGAGGAGATGGGCGAGGAGGCGCCGCCCAAGATGGAGCCACGCACCATTGACAACACGCGCGAGAAGGAGGTGACGATGGTCAGCAACGAAGGCGACGAGGAGATCGACGCCGATGAGCGCGACGACGAGTTCGCGAGCATCTTCGCCAACGAAGAAGCGCCCAAGCTCATGATCACCACGCGCCCGTTCCCGTCGGGCGAGCTGTATCACTTCATCAAAGACCTCATGGACCTGCTGCCCAACTCGTTCTACTACAAGCGAGGCACCTTCGACATCAAGGAGATTGTTCAGTTCGCCACCAACAAAGAGTTCACGCACCTGGTCGTGCTCTCGGAGAAGAGCAAGATCTGCAATGGGTAAGTTGCTGTTGCTGCTACTGTTACTGTTGTTCATTAGTGTTGCACATTGGCTTACTCTGTTACTGTTGTGTGATTGTAGCATGCTTGTGAGCCGCCTGCCCGAGGGCCCGACGGCCTTCTTCAAGGTGTCAAACGTGAAGCTGACGGCTAGCATTAAGGAGCGCGGTCGACGCACGAACCACCAGCCGGAGCTGATTCTCAACAACTTTTCGACGCGTCTAGGTCACCGCGTGGGTCGCTTCCTGGGCTCGCTGTTCGAGCATCAGCCGGAGTTCGAGGGTCACCAGGTCGTGACGTTCCACAACCAGCGAGATTTCATCTTCGTACGACACCACCGCTACACGTTCGAGAACGAGGAGAAGGCGCGTCTGCAGGAGATCGGGCCACGCTTCACAATGAAGCTGCGCTGGCTGCAGCAGGGCACATTCGACACCAAGTTCGGCGAGTACGAGTGGATCCACAAGCAGCACCAGCTGGACACGTCGCGCCGGAAATTCCACCTCTAAGCAGTCAGCAACATCCGTTTACTCAATCGACAAAACACCAAAACAAACCAGTAGAGTACTCCTTTCATTCATATTGCATGGCCATGGTCATTGCACTCAGTGCTGCTTCGCAATTCGGGTGGTGCTGCCCCCACCACCCCCTCTGCCAGATGTTGCTTGACAGTTTAAAACACATGGCGATTTGTAACGCGCGATCCGATCCTTCCCAACCGTCCGTTTCGATCGGAGGGGAGCCCACGCAATGCATGCTTCCAACCAAGTCCATGAGATGTTGCCATGCCTGCACCGCCTGCCAACTCAGCTTGCACACGCATTGAAGCAGTCATTCCTGTTAACAAGTGATGCCCGTTGTGTTAGACGTTGGTCAGTGTGTCCTACCTGATCGATCTGGTGGCTGCACGTCTACGCTGCATATCGCCTCTTCCTGCTGTCGCAGCTTCTAGCCCTTGCTGACAACTTCTAGCCTCGCCTCGGTGGATGGATCCACGCAGGCATGAACACACTTGGGGGTAATGTGCAAAGAAGAATGTTTCTTTTCAGCAATTTAAAATATAATCTAGGGTGCCACGTGCGTCGGAAGCCCGTGCTTCCGCAAGCGTGTGATGCCGGCCAGCTCCTTCCGAGCCAGCAAACCACGGCGGGGCGTGTCCTCGCGGCGCTGCTCGTCTGCAACAACTCCTGCTCCCGACAGAGCGGCCCACTCGTCTCCCGGCAGGCTTACTCGTTGGTGGCCTCCATCAGGTACGCGATCAGGTCTCGACGCTCCTGCGGCTTCTTCAGGCCGGCGAACACCATCTTAGTGCCCTTGATGTACTTCTTCGGGGCCAGGAGGTACTCGAACAGGGTCTCGTCCGTCCACGTGACACCCGAGTTCTTGTTGGCAGCCGAGTACGAGTAGCCGTCGGCCTGGCCGGACTGGCGGTTGATCATGCCCGAGAGGTTGGGGCCCTGCTTGTGGGCGCCGCCCGCGTTCGTGGTGTGGCACTGCGCGCACTTGGTCTTGAAAATCTTGGCGCCCTTAGCAGCGTCTCCCTTTCCGCCGGCAACAGCAACCATTGTGCTTGAGTGTGTGTGTGTGGGGGGGTGAAGGTTCTGGTGGTGCTTGTGACACGAATGCGGCCTTTTTCAAAGTGGGTCGACCCAAAGCTGCGGTCACCACAGCTCGTAAAAAAACCTCGGGAGCGAGGTTAAAACCCAACGTGAGGACGCGAAACGACCGTAACCGCCGTTTTGCGGTAGCCAATCAGAGGCCGTAAAAACGTTTAAAACACTGAATCTTTGGCGACACGACTCACAATGAGGCCGATATACGCTCTCATTGTGAGTCGTATCGGCTTGCCGCCGCAGCAGACGCGCCGGCATCGTGTCCGACTATTCTGAGACTAAGACGACTGCAGGACATTATACTATCAACTTGCCGGCGGTGTGGACTGCAGCCACCAAGCGCGCCAGAGGCCCAAGAGCGTGATCGGGGTGATGACGCAGCGTCGTCGAATTTGATGGGTCAGTCGCGCGGCTCTGCACTTCAGTTATTTTATTCCGTTTTGGTGGTGTGGGCAGATCGAAACCAAAGACGCGCATTCGCTTCATGTCCTCAATGCGCTGGCAGGCTCCCGAGTCGGAGCGTGGACAAGTTAAACCATCCGGGCACTGTCGGCAAGATTAACTGGTAAGCGCATGAGGCGCAATGTCACGTACGGCTGCACCCCCGAGGGCACAGGGCGCCGACGCCGTCGCCGATCGTCCATCGAGTTCAGTCGCTGAAGATGGAGGATGTGGTGCAGGAAAGTAGCAGACCACGTGGAGCACGGACATCTATTGCAAGGGCATGGCCGTGACTGGTATCATGAGAAGCTGTTTAAGGGCGCGAGGTGGACTTGAGCGGTGCGTATACATGTACCGAGGTGCAAGACAGGCGTCTGTGTGTGTGTGTGTGGCAGAGGCGCGAGAGGTTGATGTAGGTATCGTTGCAGCGCGCCGCTGTTGTCAGTTTGCGGGGCGTTGCGACTGCATTCGGACTAGTTGCAGCGACTCCGAATTCGCGCTTTTCGCCGCACGACTTGCTACGCTGAGATTGTTGACAGGATGCCTGCCTGTCAACAATCTCAGCTGCCGCAGGCTGCGCAGCTTGAGATACCAGACGAGTACGTCGAAATCTGCCTTCAGTCTTGGCCTTCATGCATATGCTCACTCTGAGATTTGAAGCTGTGCCAAGTCAGACACGCATAAAGCACCAACCGCGCGTCCGATAAAGTGTTGATGCCAGCTTCAGTCGCGGCAGGCAAACAGCAGCGGCCTTCACTACCAAGCGCGAGCAGTAGATGGAGCCGAAAAGAGCAGCATTAGACGATTTTCCGCACGGAGCTTCAATCGTCCGCCAGCGTCCGTTTGCAGTGGTGTGCCGCTGGCGAGCCGAGCAGCGAGGGTCAGCTTTGAATAAACTCGGAGCTTGGCCACAATGTCTGTGCCATGACCTTCAGTGCTGGTCAAGCGATCACGAAAGGAACCGGTTACTATCGGTAGCTCTGGTGGATTAAACTATTTTCGGCCAATAAACGATCTGTCAACTTAAACAAGATAACTTTAGTAAGTTAACAGCAAGCAAACGCTTCAGTGGAGTGCATCAATCGAGCGCGTAACCTCCTGTTCACACCATGGCGTCTGCAAGGTATGAGGCGCTCCCCAACGGCCTCTTCTGTCCCTGCACACGCTCGCTACGCGATCCATCAAATCCTCACCCTTCTGCTCGTGTTTTCCCCTCCCAGTCGATCCCTGACAACCGCGCAAGACGACGAGTACTTCCCGTCCTTCCTGACGGCGCTGCAGTCCACGCCCAAGGCCGATAAGTCCAAAAAGAGCGCCCCTCGCACTCGCTCTGAGGTAGATGTGCTGTCGTCCAAGGCTAGACCGCGTCTGACCTTCGCAGAGAGCTTGTCCATGAACCGGAACAAGCAGCAGGGCGTGGAGATGCCCGAAGACTCGCCTTTCAGCTTCGACGGCAGCTACCAGGACGGCCTGGGCGCCCGCAGACGCAAGAATGCATCGTCCCAGGATGCTGCTGATGGCAACGACGCTCAGGATGAGGACGTGCCGCCCCCGCCGACGATGTCACTGCTGGACCCGGTCGGCTTCGCAGCAGGATCTCACAGTGTGGACGACGACGAGGCGGCAGCGGCAGCACGACGTAGTGCCGCTGCAGCGCGGTCTTCGTACTACCCGAACGTGCACAGTGATGAGTGGGGTCAGGACAAACAGTACTGGGTCACGGTGTTCGGTTTCCCGTCGAGCACCAGATCTTTTATCCTACACCAGTTCCAGTCCGTGGGCGAGGTCGTAAACTACTCCAGCAGCAGCGGTGGCAACTGGCTGCACCTGCGCTACTACACCAGACTGCAGGCTGAGAAGGCGCTCAGCTATGACGGACGCACGCTTGCGAACAACATCATGGTCGGTGTCAAGAAGTGCTACCCGTCTGACAGGGACGCGAACGCGCTCGACGAGACGCCTGTGTCTAGCTACTTCGGCGCGCAGGCGCGACAGAGTCTGGGATCTAGGGACCTAGAGGTGGACCCCACTGACGCCGACATCATGCTGCCTCCGCGGCGCCAACAGGACATTTGCTCGCGGCTTCTGAGCTATCTATTTAACTGGTGACGCGGCTGTGATTTTGCGGCGAGGAGCGATGTAGCAGAGTAGCAGCTGTGGAGTAGAAGCGGACGGCTAGAACCGAACTGAGTTGGGCTTGAGGCGACGAGTTGCGCTTCAAGAACAAGAATACTTCAGATGAATGGAGAACATGTGCGTTTACGCAAGCGTTGAGTTGATGGGAGCATAGATCTCCCGAGGAGGTGAAGCTTACAACGGATAATAGGTGAAGCATTGTCCGAAGAGCTTTTCGCGTTCTTGAGCACTGTAGTTTCTTTGAAGGTATTAATACATGTAATTCTTTCAGAACTGATGTACTATTAATGCATGCACAGTGGGCTTGCTCGTCGATAGATTTTGGTGCATCAAGAGCGGCTTCTCGGTTTTTGTCTTGGTATGATCCATCAGTTCTCGGAGGCAATTTTGCACACAAACAATAGGCATCGCAAAGTCGGATTTGGTCTAAATCAAGTATTGAAGGTTTCTGAACCAGATCTCTACCCTAGTAAACTTCAGGATGGGATGGAAATGATCTCATCATTGTACCGCAAAAGTCGGATACTGTAGCTGCAACAGTTTTGCGCACTACCTCTATGAGTTGTTGTAGGGTACTTCATTTTGCATTTTGTATTAAAGATGTGCTAAGGTTGCACAAAAGTATAGATTCATAAATTTCTATAGGTGCTGCATCAGTCCGATTTTTGCAGTACAGTACTTGCAGCAACCAAGCAGAAAAATGTAACTGCCATTTCATCAATATCCGCCAGGTGCACAACTCAAGCAGAAGATCCCCAAACTCCACCACCATGCTGCCATCTATTGTGCCCCGTATCCAGCAGAAGGTCCTCGAGCAGCAGATCGTCACCAACAGCCCCAAGCTTGCGCGGATTCTCGCTCATCCAGCTGGACCGTTCACAAGTACGCTGTCATCGTAACCACAATTCTCCGCGGTTATAGTGCTTCCATTAACTCATTTTGCTTTGCTTCGCCTTCGCAGTTCACTTCTGGGCGCCGACTTTCAAGTGGGCCATTTCCATCGCCAACATCGCCGATATGCGCGGCGACCCTGAGAACATCTCGGTGCTACAGCAAGTTGGTGCGTACAACTTTTCGATGTCCTAGGGGTGCAGTATTGCTGACTGGCTTATTGCTTGCATGAGCAGCCGTCGTCGGCGGAGGCCTCATCTGGTCGCGCTACAGCACGGTGATCACACCCGTGAACTGGAATCTCCTCGCAGTGAACTTCTTTATGGCCGGCACGGGCATTGTGCAGCTGTACCGCAAGTTCGACCACGACCAATCGGTGGCTCGCGCCACTGAGGCTGCCAAGGCAGCCGTCGAGTCGACCACGCTGTAGGCGGGAGTCGGCCTCTCTTTTTACCTATATCTACACAGCTAACTTAGCTGTCAGGCGGCCTCCTTTCTCATAGAGACCTAGCGCCACAAAGGCACTGTAAATGCCGTAATTGAACGCGCTTATGACAGCATTCTTGCTTGCCATGTCCAGCAGAATTGGTCTGATCTCCGTGCAGCCAGCGCCTGGGGATGTTTGATGCAGATTTCGTTGCGATAAACACGCAGATGCATGCTGGCACAATTTGCTTTTGCTTGGTGCCAGCAGCGTTGTGCGTCGTCGAGTGTTTTTGTAGGGTGATGCAAAGATACGTAGTAATGAATCGCCGACACGAGCTGTTGAGTGCTTCGAGCCAAAGATCAGCCAGTCGCAGCGCGAGATCGCCGATCACTCGCGCATGTACGGTACATGCAGCCGACCTGGGTGCGGGCTCCGCTATGGCCGGGTAGCTTCAATTGGCCAGAGACGGTAGACCACTTGGCTATCTAATAATGCACTGGATGCATTTGCTGTAGGAACCAGGGCTCCGAAAATATAATATTCCGCATACGCAGATAAAGAAAAGGTCAGTAATACATAGGGAAATATCGAATCAAACAATAATCCCTAATACCGCAATATCAATGTATTGTAAGTTGAAAAGACAGCACCAGCCATGGCACCAGCGTGGATGCGTCCCATATATCGCGGTTGGATTTCAAAAATACGAACCTCTCGAAGTTCGCAGGGTGCATCGGAGCACAGTGCATACACAAACAGTGAAAACAGGCACTTACACCTATTCATGGGTGGAATCACGCTGAGTTTCGGCACATATTGAAGCTCTTCTTAGCTTGCCGAAGTACCTCGGCCGCGAATTCCGCTGCTGGTGTCACTGCTTGCGTCTCAGAAGGCACGAAATGGATCCACCGTCTTCAGCTTAGCATTGGGCAGAGGAAGCGAGCTTTTAAATCTTGATTGTTGCACTATCAAACATCCGAGAATGCACAATATTTGCATTCACAGCGAGATATTAAGTAGTCGATACAGTCCTGGCTCAAGAGGCGTAAGAAGAAAGCGGTGAGGTGTCACGACGTTATGGCGAGCTCGATCTCTATTTCTGGGGCGGTTTGCGCTGGCTGGCAGTCTTGGCGCCAGATATTTGTATTATTGCGTCAGTATTACACTATATTGTTTCCGACGAAAAAGAATAATACGCAATATAATAGTAAATACGGCGCAATTACGGTGGTGATATTATTTTTTCGGAGCAGTATTACTGTTACCACAACGCACCAACCACAAGCACAGTTCAAAACTTCTCAGAATTCAGTTCTTTAATACTTAGGCAGCACGCGCCTCGATGTACTTCATGTAGAGGCAGTCTGAAATACCA